>BMAO01039201.1:0-25497 GCA_019973975.1 Trichonephila clavata
CGTATTCAATTTCAGTTTCGCCTGAGGCTGAAAACACATTTCGATCCGACAGTAAACAAATAATCTCAGCAACTCAGTTTATTTTGGTTAATCTCAGAAACTTTTGATAAAATTGGTTTTCAGTTGTTCTTGAAAACAAAATACTGTGTATTTCCGAAAATAAGTCAATTCGTGTATATGTCGGAAGTGCGTTTTTTCTTCAAAAAATTACCCTAAAATCTAAACCTGTACATCAATTAAATTTAGGGGGAAAAATTCTGTAATTTTCAGTTATGTTGCCATGAAGCTGGAAATGCCGAAAAAAATTTGGTCGAATATTATCTAAAAAAAAAGTCTCAGTAAAGCGAAACGCCAGACACCAATGATGATAATTTTACTTCCGGTAACCGAATCTGAAGATAGCAAATTTTTGCCACCCATTTTTACCTTTTACCCTATCCGTGTTAGTCTTTCTGCGCACTTTTTTTTGTTGGAAGGTGAACGGGAAGAGTAATTCGTATTCGACTAAATTCAAACCACTTGTTCAGACACATTCCAATGATTAATATGAATTTTGGGAACTATTTGGAAAGTTGAACTTCAGCACTAACTTTGAAGGATTTGTGTGACTTTTTTGGTCCTTGAATGAAAGGGCCTTTCAAAACATCCAAAAAGTTAAATAATTATAATGGCTTGAGCCGGGGTGGGCATTACGTCGATTGCGATCGACCGGGGACCGCCAAGACATTTTGGGGTGACCGCCTAAAAATTTTACCAGTTAGTAATTATATACGGAAAATTCAAGATTGGCAAACAGTACGAAGACTAAGCCTTCAAAGACTATAACAATGAAAACTAACTGTAGATAAAAATGTTTTATTTCTTAAATGTATTTTGAATTGTTTCATAATAAATGTATCATTTGATATAGTTATATTTGTGGCTATTATTAGTAGTTTGTATCTTACGTTTTGCTTTAAACGTGGTTTTAAAAGTGTTGTTTTTTAATTTTAGTTCTGTAGGTAAGTACATATTACGTACTTTTTAATTATTAAGTTATAATAATAACCTTTTCCTTATCTCACCACACCTACGGCATTGGGCAGTAGCACACACTAGAGTTTTTAAAGAGAAGGGGTCGAGGGCTGTAGATCTAACATTCTCCTATCATACCCCAATACGCAGCCAAACATAATTTTTGATTTTGTCGGCTGTCGGGCAAAAACAGCAAAAAATAAATTACAGAATAAATAATTAACATTAATAAATAAAAAAAAATCACTAATATCAAATACTTAATTACATTTTGCATACTATATGCATAGGACTATAATGAATCGGGGAAAAAAACGAAGGGTTATGAGGGAGGGTCCGGACCCGTGGACCCACCCCCCGCCCTTGTGTGCGCCACTGACACTGGTGGACCGCAACTCCTTGAAAGCATTAGAAGTAGCCCGCACCCTGGAAAAGTCTGCCCACCCCTGGGCTAGAGGATGGCTAACGGAAAATTATTAACACAAACCCGTTTTTCCCTAAATTAAGATTTTTTTCTAAATTAGCAGATCTTTACATAATTCGACCTCTATTTTGAATTAAAAGATTTTTTTTGTCTTCCTAGCTTATATATGGAAATATACGATAGTTAACTTTAAAACATAATAGAAATTGCTTAATCTTATTGAAATTTCCATAAATTTTATTAATTACCCAACAGAATGGCTTCATCTTTTTAAAAAAAAAATATGTGGAAATGCAGGATACCTTAGAACTCCATATTTCTCAGCACTTCATCGATAAATCAATCAATATTAAAATATGCAAATATAAAGGTCGCCTTAATGAAGGTGGCATTACTTTAATAGTTCCACAATTTTAAGATATAGATGACTGCATAGGTCTCGCGCGACAGAAGACGCAGAATGTGGGGAATGCATGCGATATCGTCAGATCCCGCCAGATGCATGTTTGTGTCATGGCGTGGTAGCACGTTAAAAGCATCATTCGCATCATAGATGCCTCCAAACGGTACGGCAGTCAATGCTGCCATGTACTGTACTCCATTGCATGAACTGGGAAAGAATATCAAGAACCGTTAACGTGGCATGCTGTCCAGTAGGGCTATCATCTTGCATTATAATGCCAGCTCTCATGTGGTTGTGGTGTGCCAAACATTGTTAGGACAATTCCACAGGGAGGTTTTCCAACATCCCCCTTACAGCCCGGACCTCTTGCCGTGTGAATTAGAGTTTGCCATCCCGTGTTATATTTTCAATCTCCAAATTGGTCGCGGAATTAGGATTCGGCTATTTATTAAAAACTACTTACACATTAGCATAGTTGAAATTGTGTAAAGAAACTGTAAATACAATGAAAACTTGGTTTAATATATTCATTTTACAGAAACAAATAAAGAAAACTTAATTCCTCATTTAAAAAAAAGCAAATAAAAATAGCAACCTAATGAAATTTTGAAAATAAACATTTTTTCATTTCTTGTGTTTCTGTAAATAAGCTTTTAAGAAACGCGCAGCTTGTCTAACGTTTCATACTGCAAATGGATTCTTATTTTTTTTACAAATTGTCTTGACGAAGAAAATGCTCGTTCGGATTTTATACTAATAGGTGTTACCATCATTAAATAGGAGAATGTTCTTTTCAGCCACGTCATCCTCACTTTAAAAAAAAAACTGAGTTTCTTTTTGAATTTTTGATGACAGAAAGAGAGAGAGAGTGTGTGTGTCTCAAATGTAATAGACTGCATTGGTGCATATATCTCTTTAATCACTTTATTTAGTTCTACTACACTTAATGGTTTTTGTATATAAATTGATCCGGTTATTGAATCAGAATGTGAATCAGTTTCAAGTGTTACCTCATTTGAAATCGAAGATCCAGTTGCATGAGCTGTTAGAAATGCAATGGGATTTTAAGTGTCTCCCAACCTGCAAGGTGACTTTTTATATCCTATCTGTTACATATGTAATACTTTTTTATTTTGTATACTAATTTATATTAATAGCATTACACCATTTGTAACAGGTCTGTCCACGAAACGTTTACTAATCCCTTGGGGTAAATTTATTCTTTTTAACTTTTTTTTATTGAAAACTTTCTTCCGAAGAAGAAGACTTAAATTTTTCAAATAAGTTGTGATATTTAAGCTTTGACATTTAGGTACTCGATGTTAGTCGATGGATAGTGGCTGGATAGTCGATTATTGATAATTGATAAATCTGTGCTTAAGACTTACGACCAGTGGCCGTACAATAAAGTAATAGAATTACGGTGAATCACAGCGCAGAAGTACATATATATTAAGTAGCCTTTAGCCGTGTGATTGCTTTTATAATTAGCTACTTCGTGTATTTCCTAACTTTAGTTGTGTGGTTTAAGTCAAAGGGATAATAAGTTTGAATTTAAAACTTGTTATGGCCGATCTTTATTTGAACCCTCAAACACCAACAGCTGCTAGTCGGTTGTCACACATTTATCAAACCGACTGTAGTGCCATTTTCATTTGACTGACCCTTATACATTCATTCCGTATTTTGTGAAAGGCTTAGAAATTTAAGGTTTATGAATAAGTATTAGAAATTTAAAGTTAAGCATTTTGATCGAAAATATTGTATTTGTGATTCAATAACCATCAAAACAAAATATTCTCACAATATATTTCTTAATTCTATCCAGTAATTTGTTCTATATAAATCCTTTCTTTCGTCAGTGAATGTTTTCCTTCTATCGACAGATCAACTTCAATTAATTTCTCATCTAGTGACCAAGATTGTTTTGGTTCTCCTGTCACTATCTTCGCTCTTGATCAGATAGAAAAATAATTACATACACACTCGTTCACTTCCATGCGCAAGAAAGCTGAGACCGTAGTAATTTATGTTATCAGGGTACCTAGAAATATCGCAACAATATTTGTCTTTCATTTATTATCCGGTGTTTCTGAGGATAAATAATGGGATTGCTTGTTGGTGTTGTATTAATGTTTACGACAACACTATATGTATGGTTTTGTGAGAGATTTTATGTGGATATTTTTGAAAGAAATATCCGGACAATAATAAAAACGTAATAAAAAAAATGTGGAAAATAAAAAAAAAAGGAAGAATGGAACTAATTAAAATAATTTTTCTTCAAGTTTGTTATGAATCTTGAATTTATTAGAAATATTTTTATAAAGAAAATTAATAGGATAGTCATGTTCAAAGCATTGATTAATAAACCTAGTAAGATTTTTATATTATTACCATATGAGCAGTCTACAATATAGTATTTCTATAAATAGAAATTCTAAAAAAGTTCCGCAATAACAAAAAAATGATTATAAAGTAATAATTGATTAATTAATAATAATAATTATATAATTGATCGTAAAATAATGAATAAGAATTATTTTGCAAAGCAAAATAAAAATACAATGTACAGTAACTATAGATTATAATTTAAATGCTGTAAAGTACTGGAAAGTAATTATTTTGTTTAAAATATTCATTACAGAATTATTCTTAACTAGTTCTAGCTATTTTTTCTGTTAAAATTAATACTTCACCACATATCTAATTAAAATCATTTTTATTACAGCAGTATTTCTCATAATTTGATTTAACAGTCCACTTTGGGTCTAGTCTGGAGCACAGGGTACTATGGGGGACTGATAATTCATTTAATAATGGAAATGAATTATTGAAACAGAATACAGCGTTTTAAATATATCGTAAATTTAAAAATAATAACTCATCGCCTTTTTCAGCAAATCATTTAATAAAATATTTAATTATTAAAAACTGTTAATTTTTTTCTTAAAAAATCAACTAGATGATTATGAGATATTATTTCGAATAAGGTCAAATATATACAGTTGACTCTCGCTAATTCAAACCTTCGATAATACGAACCTCTCGCTAATTCGAAGTATATGCTCAGCCCCTAGAAAAACGTTTCGATACACTCGATGTTTCGAAGTAAAATCTGAGACTGACCAGAATACAACACGTGATAGTTTGAAGTTATCTTATAAAACTCTCGACAATTCGAACCCTCACTATCATGTATAGTCCTGTAGCAAATAAGTTGGAGCTTACAAGTTTTGTGTAGTATTGCCTCTGCGAGTCTCTCTGTAACGTAGTCCCTTTGGTGATCGTCTGTCTGTTACCCCTTCTTAGTGTTTTCTGGTTCTTCAGGCGAAAAACGCGCTTTTATTGCTTTCCTTCTTCAAGTGGATGATAGACCGATTGTATCTGCTGTTTGCCATCCATACCTTTTGTTTTTCAAGTGGCCTTGCTACACACGTGTTCAGAAAGGATGGCCTCTATTGTGAAGAAGAGATTCGTGGGATTGTGTATTTTACGTTGGTTTGACCTGACGATTTATGGCTCATAGAATCTGGCACCAAATAAGGCATGCGCTGGACTGGACCTTGCCTGAGGAAACCGAATGCGAAACGATTTTATTTTCAATGATGAATGGAAAAGATGTGGAAGGGCGTGAAGGAGTCCTGTTCGAGAGGTTAAGAAAGATGGAGTGGAAAGTGAAATGAGAGCAGCGATGGAAGAGAACGATAAAAAAATGGCCGAATTTTGGTGGACTGATTAGGCGAGAAGAGCCTACATCCGTAGTTGAGTGTGAAACTGTGAAAACGCCTTGGGTAATTTTAGATTCTAAATTTTAAATAAAAAATTTCAAATTTAACTGTGTTTGAAAAAAATTTATCTTTGTGTATATTGGGTATTTTTTCCCTACCCTCTTGATACTTCGAAGTTTTTCATTGGCCCACCAACTTCGAATCATCGAGAGTCGACTTTATTTAGAAAATATTTCAGAATTATTTTTACAGCAGAACGTCGTTTATCCGAATCCATCGGGACTGGACACCGTTTGGATACGCGATTGTTCGGAAAACCAAAACCGAATACGATCCATTCAGTATATGAAACCAGACACCATACGGATATTGAAAATCCTCACATGCGGGAAACGTGCTTGAAGAAAAAGAAAAATAGATGCAAAATGTTGTAATTTTTCCTTGATAGGGGAAAATAATCACTTCATACTTCACCTTCGTTTTTTCAATGCTAGGTCTCTGGATCTCTTCAGTAGCAGTAGTGGATTAGCACAGCACTCTGATGGTTGTTCCAACCACTCCATAACTGTCTCTAACGCCGAAACGCGTCAGAATATGCTACTTTCATTGTTGTTGTCCTAGTCTTCATCCATTTCATCGTCGACAGGGTCGGATTCTTCTTGCATGGAAGTCCCAATCTCGTCATCATTTAAAATCCACAGTCTTCTGCATCGCATGCCATCCAGGTTTCTACATCAACAAAACCCAACAAAAGAGCACGTATACACCCCTCACTTGGGAACAAACTGACCTAATATTCCGCGCAGATGTTTACCAAATCACACAGCTGAAATTCCCCAAATATCTTTCACCTTGGGTTTTCCCGTCACTTTTGGCATCACAGGAAACAAATGTTGACCTTTACACAGTTCGAAAACGGATCCGGACTTTAGTTCGGATATTTGACGCTCCGGATAATAAACGTTCAGATAAACGACGCTCTACTGTACTTCCATTCAATAAATAACTAAATGTTGAAAATGAAATTTATTATACAAGAATATAATTATTTCAAAATTGCCGAAAGCGATGAAAAGGAAAAATTCTGTTGGAAATTTCCTCAACAATTTTAATTTTCTGAAAATACTATCCATATAAAGTTATTTGCAATTTTTGTGTTTTAGAGTACTCTAGCCGAAAGAAAATCAAGGAACTAGTATTAAAAAATTTAATTATATTAAAATATAAAATTCAATGTTGCTTGAATTAAACAAAATGAAATATTTCCAGGAACACTAATTTTATTAACCGATCAAAAGACTTGTTTTCTGGTATGAGTAATAAGGAATAATTTAATCAAAATTATGTTTATATGAAAACGCGCGGTTATTCTTTGTAAAATTTTCGCTAAATAGAGGAAATAAGACTTAATGTTAATTATCTAAATTAGACCAAATAAAGATGCTTCTGTAATGAAGTGAAGAAATAGTTTTCCCGAGGGCAGATAGAAAAGGAATTTAATTTGTGTAACTTTTTAAAATTAAATGAATAGCAAAAGATTTTTCATAATTTTAGAAAATTATTCATAGCTATAACTTAATTTAAATTGCAAAGGAAAATCTGTGAGAATATTTCTAGAAATAAATTAGGATTTTTTCTTTTTTTAATTATTTGGAAAAATTTAGCTAAATAAACAGAAGAAAATATTAAATTCATTAATTTGTTTAAATATTAATGCGTTCCACACATCGGCAATAAGTAAAATAAAAAAAGTAAATCGATTAAAATTCAAAAGGTAATATTTGGGATTTTAATTAATATTCTTTTAGCTAAAATTCATCAACAAAATAACGAAATTTGCTGACAAATTTATAATTGCATTTACAATACTTAACATACTAGCGAATTTAGAATATATAAATTAATGTTGGAGGGTTTTTTTTTTTGCGAAAATAATGTTTTAATTTGTGTTCTTTTTTCTAATATTACGTAAATGCAATCTTAAAATGAATGAAAACAATTTTTATTAAAGATTTTGAATGTTTTAGATTAAACTTAGAATAAGAATATCGGGAGCCATTTTGCTTAAAAGTTTCATTTGCTTGTTTTACCTATTATTTCTAATTTACAGTAATATTACCTCTACCGAGTATATTTTCTGTATTTGTAAATAATCCATTTATTTTAATCAAAAATCTTATATTTGTCAGGTTAATAATTTAACAGAAACTTAACAACAGAAAAAAAATTCAGGTTTTAAAGAAGAAAATAAAACCTGGAAAAATCGTCAATCATAACATCACAAATTCCGTTTCACGAGCACTGAGAGAGAAGAAAGCTTTCCCTCGTACAAAAGAAGGAAATAAACAAAATAAAGACATTAAATAATTATTTATCATTTACACGATAAAAATTATTGATTTCTTCCATTTTTACTTTATTATTTTTTCCATTTAATGTAATCAGAAAAGGTACTTAACATGCTAATGGCAACGCTCAAGAGCTTTCGCTTAATGCTTGCCTTTTTCACTTATGAAAGGAAATATAATAGAAAAGATTCCTTATTTCGGGTGATTTTACCGGAGCATCACGGTTAATGGCGTGAGTGAAAATAACCCATTTGTGGAAATTGGTTTGAAATGACTTTCTATCGGAAGCTTCTGCGATTTATCCTATTTCCGGTAGTGCTAAATGATGCCACTTCAGATAAACGAATAAATGGAATTACAGATCAGAGATAGCTTTATTCTATTTTAGCGTTAAATGGAAAATAAATGCTTCAAATTTATGTTTAGAAAACTATAATTAGATACCAGCTAAAAAAAGAACGATATGAGTGTATTGTAGGATATCTATTTTTTTCATTGTGATGTAATTTATAATTTATTTCTCTGGCTTACTCAAAATTAAGGTTATTTTATTTCATTATCGTTTGCTTTTGTTTGTAGCTTAACTACGTTCGAAATAGTGATTTTGAAAATTCGTACAAATGAATAATTTTTTATATTTAGTGTCAGTGGAGTTACAATGTAGATATAAAATGGATTTAAGAATATTATTAAAATAAAAACTATTGTAATCCAGTTTATTGGTAAAAAATAAAGGAAGAATGACATGTTTTTAAAAGATACACCTCAAATGAAAAAATACTTCTATGATAATAATATTTTTTTTTATGTATAGGTAAAGGATTTCTATACCGGAGTTCAACTATGAGTTTTAGAAAATTAACAGTATTTTCAGAGTTATGATCAACTGAAATAATAACGAGTGTTTCATGTTAAAATTTCTTAAATCTGATATAATAAAATACGAATAAACTTTCTCCTAAACTATCTATTTCAAAAATGTTAATCAAAACCCGGTATATAAGTCTTTGCTGTATATAGGCAAAATATTATTAGTATAGAAGCATTTTTCATAAAAGGAAATATTTTTCAAATATGTCATTTTTCAAATTTTGCCAAAACATTTCATTTAAATAATTCTTTTACTAAAATAATATTCTTAAAACAGTTTTATATGCCTATTCTAATTTAACTAACACTAAATATTAAAACAGTTATGTACAGGGTGTCTTAGTATCATTGGGACAAATTTAAAGAGGAACATTACAAGAATTTAGATTTGCATAGCAGCCTATGGTCGGAATCTTTTTCGTTCGGCACTAGGTGGCGTTGTTCACAAGAGCATTTCAGGAAATAGACATGCAATGCCGCAGCCATTTGAGCTGCCATCGCCCGCAGTGGAGCATGGAACGTTTTACAAACACCGAGCTAGCAGATATGCACCTGATTTATGGATTGGACGAAGGAAATGCACAAGCAGCAGAAAGATTGTATCGCGAAAGGTTCCCACGGAAAGATGCACCGGACTGTCGAATGTTCGTTAATTTGCATCACAATTTGTGTGAATATGGATCTTTACGAAGTAATACACATTCGGATGGCGGCCAGGAGTGCCTCGAAATCCCAAAATAGAGTATTCGGATTCATTTGAATAATATCCAACACAACAAAGTATGTTGGATACTGTGGTCGTTGGAATGCGTGACCCAGACTCGTCAATCCTATTACTTGATAATGCACTACATTCGCACAAATTGTGATAAAATTTAGCAAACATCCGGCAGTTTAGGGCACCTCTCTGTGGGTACCTTTCGCGATACAATATTTCTGCTGTTCGTGCGTTTCCTTCGGTCAATCCGTAAATCAGGTGCATATATGTCAGCTCGGTGTTTGTGAATTGTTCCATGTCAATCTGTGGGCGATGACATCTCAAATGACTGCGGTAATGCATGTCTGTTTCTCTAAATGCTCTTGTGCACAACGCCACCTAGTGCCGAATGTGAGCACGGGCTGCTATGCAAATATGAATCCTTGTGTAATGTCGTCTAGCTTCCCCTAAAGTTTGTCCCAATGATCCTGGGATACCCTGTATCTATACGCTTTTTCAAACGGTTTTCTTTTATACGGTTCCAAACGTAGTCTCTTTTTAAAGTTTCATTTTATTCTGCAGAAATGTATTTCGTATCATGTTAATGAATTATTATGACGCTGAAAAAAAGTGTTCGATTTATTTCACTTACTATAAATAATAATAAATTGAATCAAAAATTCATTTGAAGTTATTTGGTGATTTATTGAAGAAAACCAAAATGGATCCCTTCCACTCTTGACCTTTATGACAATAAAATGGTGGAAAAGCTAGTAAAGGAGGTTTGTAATCTTCCAATGCCTTTCTTTCACACTTTTTTTGGAAACATACTTACAGTAAAAATCCCGAAATACAGTAAAGTGGAAGGTGCTCGAATGTACTGCTACGTCTTGCTAGTGGTCACATCAAGTACCTCAGAGGAAAAGAAGATCGTCGCCATCTGTGCAGAGTGTCAGATTCAAGAGGCTTATGTCAAACACATCTTAAGTTGTATTAGACTCTCTAGGAAATATATTTATATCGATCTCTTTTTTTAAAAGTCAGTGGTCTAATGCAGTAGTCCCCAACCCCCGGGCCGCGGACTGGTCCGTGGATCGAATGGTACCAGGCCACACAAAGAACATTAAATTATTTCTATTTTATTTACTTGGTGTATTTATTTTCCTTTTATTTACCGTAATGAGCGATTTTCGAGGAATCTGTTGTTCTTTTTGTAAAAATAATTTTTCAGGCCTCTTCTGGACAGCACACTTTATTATGGACAATTAAATAAAACAATTAAGAATTCTGCACACAGCATAAATAATGTTCATAGCACACAGCGTGTAGATCGTGTGGTCCCCGTAGAAGAAGTGCGTTGGATTAAGCGGGAAAAAGAACGCGTGGGCGCATCACACAGATATCCTTACGCCAGAAAAAATAGTTCGCTCGCTTCAACCCAATACACCCCTCCTGCGAGTGATACATTTTTTTTTCAAACACAAGAACAATATCATAAACACATATACATAATACACATAAAATATAACAAATACAGTGACATAAAAATCATGAGAGTAATGAAATTTTTTCCATTGAATATTGTAACTTTTGTACATTCGTGGCTTTAGTAAGAAAATCTGCAATTAAAACATCAGTTTGAATGTATTCCAATTTTATTGCAGTATCTTCAATTAAATCTTTCACAAAATGAAAACGTAAATTCATATGCCTTGATTTATTTGAAGAACGGTTACCCTTAATCCACTGAATTGCTGCTTGACTATCTGAATTTAAAGTTACAGCATTACTTATAAATTGTTTACATTTTAATTCAGTTAACAAATTTACAGTCCAAATTATATCTTTACAAATTTCAGAAATAGAAAATAACTCTGCTTCACATGTTGATAGACTAACACTTTTCTGTTTACGACATTTCCATAAAATTAATGAATTACCAAGTAAGATTACACCACCTGAAAATGATTTTCCATTTTCTGCATTTCCCCAACTTGCATCTGAACTAGCATTTAAAATACCAAATTCTTTTTCATAAAACAATTTTTTCTTTTTTGTACCCATCAAATATCTTAATACTCTTTTAGCCAAATTATAATGTCTTTTCTCTGGTTTATGATTAAATTGTGATAAATAAGATGTTACAAATGAAATATCAGGGCGAGTTCTATTAGCTAAATACAAAAGTTCACCAATTAATTCCTGATACATAGTAATGTCAATAAATTCATTTGTAGAAGAAAAACTTTTATCTTCCCCTTTCACAATTGGAGTCTTAACACTTTTACAATTTTCTAAATTATATTTAATCAATAATGAATTAATATATTCACACTGAGATAAATAAATACCATTTTCATGTTTTTCAATTTCCATACCTAAAAACTTATCAGTTTTGTTTTCAACCACTTCAAATACATTTTTAATCTTATTTACAATATCTTCATACATTTTATCATTGTTACAAAAAATAGCTAAATCATCTACATACATACATAATATAAGAACACTTTGATTATCAGTTTTAATAAATACACAATTATCAGAAGCTAATTGTTTTAAACCAAATTTTTCTAATTCACACTTTAATTTCATGTACCAGTTTCTACCTGACTGTGGCAAACCATAAATACTCTTTTTCAATTTACAAACTTTGTCATCTCCAATTAATTTCTCATAACCAGGTGGAGGTAACACATACACAGTCTCTTCTAAATCACTATATAAGTAAGCAGTTTTTACATCAAAGAAATTAACATTTAATTTTAATTTAGCTGCAAGTGCAATTAACAATCGAAAAGATTCAATATTTACAACTGGTGAATACGACTCTGAATAATCTATATTTTTAATTTGATTAAAACCAGCTGCTACAAGCCTGGCTTTGTATTTAAAAATTTTCCCAGCATCATCTTGTTTTAAACTATACACCCACTTAGTTTTTATCAATTTTGATTTTGCAGGTTTTTGTACTACTTCCCATACTTTATGTTTATCTAACGAATCTAATTCATTTTCCATTGCTAATTTCCAATTTTCCCAATTAGCACTATTTTTCGCCTCAAAATAAGAGTTCGGTACATTATCCGTTAAATGAACTGACATCTGCTTAGATTTTAGTCTTTCCGATCTTCTAACAGGGATTTGATTTTGTACATCATTCAACTCAAGTACTGGGAGTTGGATTCTGCCTGTCTGATGCGATGATGTAGTCTGAAGGGGAATTGAGTTGTCCTTCTCAATTGCCACAGGCTCATTATTTATTTCAAAACTAGACAATACTCTATTTTCTGAATTTTGATTAATTTCGTTTATTTCGGGAGAGATTTCAAAAAACGAGTCAATATCCCATGTTTCATTTTCAATTTTTCCTAAATAACTACTACATTTTAAAGATTCTTTGAATTAAACTGATCTCTCCTCAATTACTTTTTGATTTTTAATATTATAAATGCGATATCCCCTCCTTTCTCCAGCATATCCTAGCATAATTCCCCGTCTTCCTGGAACTTCAAATTTATTTCTCAAAACTTTCGGAACGTGCAAATAGGCCACACAGCCAAATTTTTTCAGATAATTTAATTTCGCTTTATTAACGGTCCAGATTTCTAATGGAATTTTTTCTTTCCCTTTTCGTGGTGTTATATTAGATACCTGAGTACTACAATTAATAGCTTCGGCCCAAAATTTTAAAGGAAGCTTACTTTCATATAGTAAAGATCTAGCTCTTTCTAAAAGAACACGGTTCGCTCTTTCTGCTTTACCATTACTTTCACTGTTGTATGGAATAGTTTTTTCATGAAATATTCCAGAATTAGCAAGGAAAGTATCTAGTTGCTCATTTACAAATTCTAACCCATTATCAGTTCTCATCCTTTTAATCCTTTTATCAGTTAAATTTTCATATTTAGCTTTAAATTGAGAAAATATATCAAACACTTCATTTTTATTTTTTAAGAAATAAGTAAAGTACATGCCAGAAAAATCATCTACAATTACCATAAAATATTTTGCACCACCATATGATTCGATATTAATTGGACCACACAGGTCGGCATGGAGCAACTCAAGAATTTGTGAACTCTGATTTATTTCAATACTACGATGAGTTTTTCTGGTTACCTTACTTATATCACAAGTTTCACATCTGAAATTATTTACATTATCAATATCAATATAATCTTTCATTTTAAGCATATATTTACAATTTAAATGACATAACCTGTTATGCCAAATTTCATAATTATTAGTAGATTGGTCAGAAAAATAACACTCAGAATTATACACAGGTTCTAATTTTATTTCTAATCTACCATTATTTTTAAATGCTTTTGTTATTAACTTATTATTTTTATCATATATCAATACACAATTATTATCTGATTTAATCTTACAACCTTTATCCATTAAACATGTTACAGACAGTAAATTACATCTTAATTGAGGAACATAACTGACATTAGTAATTGTCAAATTAATAGAATTACACTGCTTTGTACTCACAGTTTTAGCCGAAACGTTACCTGTTCCTTGACTTACAATTTTGGAATCTTTATCTGCCAAATAAATATCCATATTTTCTGGACTTATTTGCTGAAACCATGCAGGGTCTTTGGCCATATGACAGGATGCTCCACTGTCCAGGATCCAAGTGTTATCACAGACGTTTTCTTCGCGGTTTGAAGCTGTGTAAACTGAATTTGAAGAAGTACCTGGATTTCTTGATGGATTATTTCTTTGGGTCGTTCTGTTTGGCATGTTTTTATTTTTGTAAAAACAATCCTTTGCAATGTGATTTTGCCTTCGGCATATATAGCAAAGCCTCGTTTGTCTTTCATTTTTCTTTCTAGAATAAAATGCTCCAGCATTTATTCCTTCCATGCGATTTTTAGATGGTAAGTTGACGGATGCTTCTTCTTCCCTTAGAATTTGGAGGATTTCATCTAAAGATTTCTCTCGTTGGGTCTTCAAAATTTCCCTAAGGCGTGTGAATTTTTCTGTCAGTCCTCGAACTGTGTAATACACCAATTCCCTCTGTGAGACTTCTAAGCCGAGGGAGTGACACTTAGTCGAGATGCCCCTCGCTCTTGCAATGTAATCCACCGCGTTTTCTCCTTTGTTCATGATCAGGTTTTTGAGTTCATTGCCCGCGTCGATTTTGCGGTCCTCCGTAACTCCGATGAAAGTCCCTCTAATTTTTTCCCACAGCACTTGGGCGTTGTCCTCTTCCGCAAACTGTAGCGCCTGTTCGTCGGCAAGGGATAGCTTTATATACGAGACGGCGTCAGCATTTCTTTGTTCCCAATCGGAATCCTCCTTACGGCTAAGGTCTTCGGGTTTTTCGTTGATAACCATAGTATCCAATCTTTTCAGGCTCAAAGCAGCCTTCATTTTAAGAGCCCATATAAAATAGTTCGTCCCATTTAAATTGGGGACAGTTATCTTATCCATTTTTGGCAAAAAGTTCACACAGTTCACTAAGACTATTCACAGTTCATCAACCACGCTCTGCTACCAATTTGTTGTTCTTTTTGTAAAAATAATTTTTCAGGCCTCTTCTGGACAGCACACTTTATTATGGACAATTAAATAAAACAATTAAGAATTCTGCACACAGCATAAATAATGTTCATAGCACACAGCGTGTAGATCGTGTGGTCCCCGTAGAAGAAGTGCGTTGGATTAAGCGGGAAAAAGAACGCGTGGGCGCATCACACAGATATCCTTACGCCAGAAAAAATAGTTCGCTCGCTTCAACCCAATAAAATCCCTTTATATTCATTTTTGATGTAACTATATTTTGTTCGGAAGGCTTATTTAGATACAATTAAATTAAAATTATTAAATCAAAACAAACTAAAACATTGATTTCCAAAGTGGTCTATATCAACCCCTAAGGGTCTTCGACGAACTGCAAGAAGTCCATGCCATGAAAATTAAAACTGGGGGGGGGGGTCTATGTGGCATAAATGGCGGTCCACGATAGTGGCTGTTATTTATATCATAATTGTTATTTATCCCAAATTATGGAATACCGTGTGAAGGTTCCTAACTACTTTTCCTAATGAAAAAGAGTTTCAATGGGATACCCAGCCTCTCAAACAAGAAGAAAGATAGAAAGAAGTAGACAGGGTACTAACCATTGAGAAGATTTAGGGTTAAACTTAACAAAATTAATGCCAAATTTTGAAAGTTTGTTATTAAAGCATCAGAGAGAGAGAGAGAGAGAGATTCACATCCCTCTTATTAGAAGCATTTATTCTTTGCTCAGTTATTTTATATCACAGTTGTTTTTACTAAATCTTAATTTTAATTAAATTAATAAATGTTTAAAATTAAAACGTAATGTCTAAGCTTTTCTCAATACAGTCAGTCAGAAATTTAAATCTTGTAAGGTACTATAGCAGCTGTTAAAAACTTTTTTAAGTTGATAAATTTACAAAAATTCAAGACCAGAGTTAAGCGGGGGTTTACCCGAAGCTGGAAAAACAGCAAGTGGTCCATGAGACAAAAATTTTAGGAAACTCATCTAAAATAGAAAAAAATCAGCGACCCCCTCCCCTCCTTCTCAGAGGATAGTGGTGAGATTATCAAATATTGACCGGTCCGCGGCTATGAAAAGGTTGGTCAGCACTGGTGTAACGAACCTTATTAGACTTCCCCAAGACCCAGAGGATTAGCTTCAACATCGACAATAAACAACAACAAAAAGATTATAATGATTACATTTAATCCAGTGCTTCTCAACTTCCAGTATATGTGAACCAATTTTCAACCATAATTTTCAACGCGCCCCCTTATACAAAACAATGTATTGAATGCAATAACAATGTACTTTGAAGCTAAAGCGACAATACAACCTTAATTAAACATCGCAAATTAACAAGATAAGTATTAAATTTTGTATATGTTACTTTTAGATAATTTATATTTTAAATAAATTACTTTCAAAAAATAATTTAAAAAAAAAACCCCTTTTATTTTAGACATTTTGATATGCTTTCCCTCCTCCCCCCACTGTTTGAGAATCAATGATATAATCCAATGAAGTCATTTGTGGTATATAACCACAGAATGTATAAAACTTATTTCAAAATTAATATCGGGCTAATGTAGCAAATATTTCATATTATATATTAGTACATATACGTAATCGCATATGCTGCTATTAATTGTTTTTCTTGAATAAACTATATAGGCTTCAAACATTTGTTGAAATTTGTTGATTACTGTATTCAGTAATAATCTTATATGCATTTTTTTATACAGAATGTCAAAATAGAATGTATGCAAAAAGGTATAGAAAAAAAAGAACTGTCGAACTAACTAGTGCTAACGATAAAACTTTACTGGAGGTATTCTTATTCTCATTACTTATTTTGGTTTATTGTGTGTGTGTGTGTCGTGTAATAATATATTACTGTGCTCTTTATATATATTTTTATGTAGTTTGGTTGGTATAATTTTTGTACAATAAAAAAATATGTTTGAACAAAAGAAAACAAATGCCTGATAAAAACTACACATGGATTCAAATTGAATTGACAAAATGATCCAAAAACACTGCCCATTGTTATGTATTTTTCTTATGATTCTTATATATTTTACGTTTAAGAAAATTAAAATTAACAGTTACATACATATATTTATTTTTAGAAAACTTTATAGTCCTGCAAGGGTTAACAGAGTGCTGAGAATAAGGAACAGGGTTGAAAAGTTAATTAACCGATATGGTTTGGATTTCAATCACAAAAATAATCATCGTAGTACAAACATAGATACTACAAGATTTTACAAACAGCTACAACTACACTCATGTCCATAAATTAAGGATAATTCAGAATCACACAGAAATTAAAAACTAAAATGAAAATTTCACCTGTAGAATTATCACATACATCTTGAAAATGAATATGCAAATTACAGGAAACCACCAGATGGCGCGGATAGTACGTCACAATGACGAGAGAGAATGAAAGAGAGGGGTATATAAGAAATGGTGGCAAAAAAGTAAAATTGTTCACAAGCGCTTTAAAAGCCTTTCAGTGCAATAACCGCATATTTATGGCACAAAGGAAGCATTTGGATGATTTTTTACGTGGTAGAATTATCGGACGACTGGAATGTGGACGTACCCAGCTGGAAGTATCCGAGGAACTTTGAATCACCCAGACTGTCATCTCCAGGCTTTGGCAACGGTTCCAAGATGATGGTAATGTGAGTAGATGTTACAGCACAGGTCGCCCTCCAGTTACAACGTCGATTGAGGATCGGTATTTGGCAGTTACTGCCGAAAGAAACAGACGGAGCGCAGCATCAGACCCATCACTTCAGCTCTCTTCAGCTACCGGTACGACAGTTTCAAGGCAGACCGTGTACAGACGCGTAGAGCACATTGGTCTATATGCTCTTAGGCCTGTCAGATGTGTTCTCCTTACCTCAACTCACTGTCGCCTGCGATTAACCTGGAATAGAGAGCATGCATTGTGGTCACCGCAACAGTGGTCTTGTGTGATGTTTTCCGACGAGTCCAGGTTTAGTTTGCAGTCTGATTCTCGCCGGACATTCATATGGAGAGCGCCAGTTACCCGTTACCACCAAGAGAACACCATTGAACGACACCGTAACGGTGGTGCAGGATGGCTTGTTTGGGGAGGAATTATTCTTGGTTCCAGAACTGACCTGCATGTTCAGAGTGTAACGATTACAGGCTACATCTATCGGGATGTCGTTCTGGAACAACATGTACGTTTGGTTCGGGCGCCATGGGTGCTGAATTTCTGTTTATGGATGACAACGCCTGTCCTCACCGCGCAAACATTGTAGACGAATGCCTTCAATCGGAGGATATCACCCGTATGGATTGGCCAGCATACTCACCGGACTTGAATCGAATAGAACATGTGTGGGATATGCTTGGCCGACGAATTGCAGCCCGTCAACCCCCTCCCACCTGTCTACCGGAACTTCGGAGGTCATTGCTGGATGAGTGGTGTAATATTCCCCAAGATCAGATTGATAATTTGATATTCAGCATGCGTAGGCGTTGTAAGACCTGTATTGCATCGTCCGGGAGACATACTCCGTATTAACCATCATACTAACCATGTTATACTGTTTTTTGTAAATAAGTTCTTTTTTGAAATTTGCTCCAGGGAGTAAAAATCGCAATTTTTAATTATGTCAAACATATAGCATCTTTTTTGCTCTTTACCTTTTGCTTAATAAATAGACTTTACAAATAAGTCAAATTTGTTTTGCTTCTGTCTCTTTCTTTGCCTGAACTTCATTATTCTTAATTTATGGACATGAGTGTATATTATACTTGTTACCACTATGAAATTTTTTAAAAAAACATGCCAAAAAACCCTGCTCCCTGTACGGTGCTCAAAGCTACAGCTAATGACAGGCGTTCATCTATCCCAGGGGTGGGTGGATTTTTCCAAAGTATGGGCTACCTTCTAATGTTTTTAAAGTATTCGACTACCCTAAAATTGCGAATTTTTACAAAAAATGACAATTTTTAATGATTTTATTTTATAGGCCATCTTATTAGCTTCCTAAAAATACCAAGTTTATTATTTTCCGTTCACTAGAAAAAAACTACAAGTGTTTTAGTAAAAGTAGAGGCCATTACGTTAAGCAAGATGCCATACTTTAAAACGCATTTTACTCAGAATGTGTTTTTTTTTAAATGCCCAAACAGGGCTAGAGAGAGCCGATTGTTCAAAAAGTTTTGAAAAAAATTAACTGAAACTTTTCTGTATCTTCTGTATAAGAGTAGAAGTATTTTAACCTTTAGATATATCAATCATTATTTTATTAAAAAATTTACAGTCCCTATGTTAATATAATCACTGTTTTTTAAGCAATTTCATATAATAATTAAGGTAAATTGCTCTAGTTTCGGTAAAAATGAAAATATCTTTTGTCCTGAAGGTCATTTCAAACATGAATAACATAGCAACTCATCAGAGTTGAAAAATTGAAAATTTGTTCATAAACGTTGGTACAGAATGGGCCTTGTTTATGTTATTTTTTGTAAATTTTTACCAATTTTCCCATTTGTTAACAACGATTTCTTTTTCTCTTCTTAAATTTAGCATATTTTTCTTAAAATGTATTATATAAACAAATCTAAAAACCCCAAAAAATCTCTATATCTCAATTTTTTTAAAAAAAGAGTTGTTGCAAGTAGTCGGGTACCTTAAAAAGTTGCGGTCTACCCAGTGACATAGGTGTGGTCATTCTGTATTAAAATTGCATACTTTCTTTTCTTAACTTTTGTTTTCGACATTGTATTCGTCATTAAAATATGTCAGATTATTATGTTTACTACAAAAACTCAAGTATAATACAATATTGTCATGTTGTTGCTTGGATAACTATGAGTGACTGCAAGACTATAGTTATTCACTGCAAGCACTGAACATACGTGAACCGATGAATCCGAAACCGCTGTATATGCTTAATTTCGTGTCTTCCGAGTCCCGCACCATCGCGAGACGTGTCATCACCACAACATCTCAATAACGTGAAAGCGCGGTGTGTGAGATGATGTTTCGATAGCATATCTCGCGCGTGCTATCGCGGGAAGACATCAACATTTATTTTCTCCTTCAGTCAGCGTATGGGGAAAAATTCCTTTATACCGCTGGCATAGCAGTGATCACTTTTCCCCCTAGGTGACCGTAAACGTGTTAAACATCAGCATGCACTTTTTATGAAGGTACATGTGTCGTTTATACATTTATCGAATCATTTGCTTAAGTAAACACAGTCGCATCAAATGTGAAAAACCGATTCTTCAATCTAGATAGCGTCGGTGTTCCATGTGTGACTATGTTTCTTTCAGTAAGCGTGTCTTAGGTCTTAGTAAAGGCGGTCATCTCAAAATATCTCTGGGGTTCACCTTTTGATTACGATTGATTTAATGCTCATCCCTAATTTTGCCACGATCTGACACCGTCAGACTGGTGGTATTAGCATCAACATGTTACTTTGTCGCAATTTGAAGTATGTATTCGATAGCCAGAAGTTTGTAACTACATTTTGATGGTGCTATTTGAGACATATTTTCATCGATTGCGAGTGTAATCCAAATTTATGAACAACATTGATTAAACTGAACTATAGAATCGACGAGATAATATAAATAAATGCCGCACAAACATGCAACTAAACAAGAAATATCTTATTCGAGAATTATTTTGAGGTTTAAGCCTTTCAATCTTTTTAGAGACACAATTCCACATGACTCGCATTTCAGTTGTAACAACTGTGCAAGAGATTAATAAATTCGTAAAATGTAGAACATTATTTTTCAAGCAATATAACATAATTCCTGAAATTAATGTTTAGCTTCAAGCCTTCCATCTCATTGTGAAACGAACACACTCTCTTTACTCTCAGATTAAATTCTTTGACAATGGGTAATAAAAGCTTCGAATAGCAATTATTAATTTTACAAACGATTGTCATTTAGAATTAAATTAGAATTCTTCTTTATTGTCAAAATGAGAAGCAAGGGAAACATAACAATTATTGTTGGGAAATAATTCTTCTTTTTGCGGAACACTAAATCGAACATTTGGTTTGAAATGACTTTCTTCTAAAAAAAAGAATTTCTCGATGGTATGGATATCCATACCAGCAATTAGTTCGTTTAGCAAATGTCAACGGATCGTAAACCTTTAATGAAGTCATAAAAATAGTCTTAAAGGTATATTGGACGTTTTTAATTTCAATTTAACGACGTCTGGTAGACGGGTGCTTTAGAATATTTTTATTCCAAACAACCTAGGGGCACATTGAGAGGAAAGGTGCTTTTAACTCAAACAAAGTTTCTAAGCAAATTGCTTAAAACTTGGAAGTATAGAGATAAGAATAAGAAAGATGTCATAATTTTTAAATAAGATTAAAAATTTCTTTTCTTTTGAGACAACGCATTAAGGATATTATAACTTACAGTTATGAAATTTGAGTAAAATGCCAAAATTACGACTCTTTGTTTATGGGACATATGTACATCTTTAAGGTATCCAAAGACGTTCGGAGTACTTTTTTAACAAAATAGCATACTAAAACATTATAAATGCTCTTTTAGGACTCAATGCCAATAAATATTACAATTTAACTATCAAAATTTAAAATAAATTACCTGAATTTTACACAAATCAAAATTATAAGTGAAATTTGAGCAATATTTCTGAAAAACTGCAAAGCAATTACAGTAAAAAGTAATAAACTTATATTAGTAAAAGTATTTCTAAAACAAAAATTAGATTTATCTAGAAAATGTACTAAAATTTTAATGTTTTATTAAAATTAAAAAATTTAGAGCTGTTTGAGTAAACATTTTAAAAAATGTGACATTCTTTATGAGACCATTGTTTAAATAACAAGTCATAACTCAAAAAATATTCATACAAAAAGAAATATTCTAGTTTCTTCATTAGAAACTAACCCAAATACCAGCTTCAAATAGTTTTATAAAAATACATTTCTAGCATTTTCAGTTATCAACCATGATACATTTGGAGCAATTTAAATGCCCATTTCTGGTAGATCAAACGTTCACTTCCGGTTTTTCTAACTTTATAAAATTGATTGTACCTTGGCCTCTAGGTAGCGTAGAAACAAAACAAAGTATATTTTGAAAAGCCACAACATAGTTCTATTCAATAAAATAAAAAAAATATCTGTCTTGGCCAAATTTGTTTATTTCCAACGTGTTCGGATACCATAAAAATGTCCAACAGAAAAAAGATTTTAGCGATCTTAATAAAAATATTTTAATCATTCTGCTGAAATTTTAAAATAATATTTTAGTTCAAAAAAAATTTTTTTTTCGTTTAATTTAATTTGGACATAATTTTTGAGAGATATCATAATACATGCTTATGTTTAGGTACCGTTTTTGAAAAAAGTATCTCTTAAATATGTAAAATATTTTTTTGCACATATGTAAGGTAATACACAAAATATAGGGAACTTATATTTTAGTAAAATATTAAGATAGTCTCTTTAAAAAAATTATAAAACTTTGTAATTTTGAAATTTTTTATTTTTTCTCTCTCTTTTTTATACATAAAACTATTTTTTTGAAAAACTATGTACTATTTAGATCAAACACATAAGTTAATTATATGCACAGGTATCCTGTATAGAAGTATAAAATTTTTTAACCATATAGTACAATAGTTTTTTTTAAATGTACCTAAATGCAAAAAAATTGTGCTTTTGAGAAAAATCTAAAAGTAGTCGTGTTTTCACGTATAATACTATTGACTAATAGTTTCCTGCCTATTTGTATACACCTCATAATGATACTCTAAACATTCTCTAGAATTACAAAAGTAATATTAAAATTAAATTTTTTTATAGCGGAACATAAATATAATTTTATCAAACATATTTTTATGTAGGTATCATTTTTTATAAAAGTATTTTTTGAATATACAAAGTATTTTACATGCATATTAAAACAATGAACAATATATTCTTAAACATATTTTGATAGAATTATTGTACAACTTCTCTGAAAAGAACAAAAGACTTTGAAGTTCTGAAAATTTTGAATTTTTCCTCTTTTTTTTTCATGTAAAACTAGTTTTTCCAAAGAAAATTAGAAAAAAAGCAACATTTTAGTTTTCCTTTCTAGTAAAAACAAATTAATGGTTTACATACATTAAACACAAGAGGAACTATCGTTTAAAATGTGTCAAAGATGGCGTGGTAGTTTGTTTATATTTTTATGAATTGCTTTTTCATATTTTAAGGTTATTTTATCAATGCATAAGTGTTATACATTTTTAGATTCCGAAAAATATGCACTATTTTTAATACTAAAATTGAAAAATTGATTTTTTTAAATGTGTATGATGTTCTGGTTGCATATGTACAGGGGTGATCAAAACACTGTATACACACTTTGATGAAAACTTTGATGATTTACTCTTTACCCTCAAATAAGAACTGCGAAAAAATATATTCCGAAATTTAAGAAATAACACCATACGTATTATTTTTTCTTACGCATTTGTTACAGAAACAAGACTATTAGTTTACTCCAAACGAAATTTCTTTCAATTAAGTGGTCTGTCTCTATCATTGTAATAAAAAAATACAACTTTATTATACGAAACATTCATTCGAATTAGGCTTAACACTAAGCACAATTTCACAGTCAGGGTGAAATAAAATACTAAAATATGAAGGTTGTAAGAAAAGCAGTGGCAACATCGAAAGCATTTTTAATGAACACACACCACAAAAAAAAATCATTACATTCTTTCAATATCATCACCAGCAAAGTCTAGTACCTTATGCCAAAAGTTCGGGAACCATAGGATTGACAAAAAGCTAAGTGTTGATAGTTGATGACGACGGCGCATTTTACAGTTTGGAGCACAGATATCCCGTCAAGAAATTGGATGCTTTAGATGAGTTATTTCAACTCAGGCAACGATAGAAGTCACAAAAATTCATATCAGATGAGTATGAAGGGTGTTCCAAGACTGTACAATTTTACCTCTTCGTAATATATTGGTTATTTTGTGTGTGAACATAACAACATCTACTACCATTCAACACGATACATAGATGATCTCGCAATAAACTTTGAAGCTGGCGGGTGGTACTGTAGAAATCGGCAAGTAGTCTACAATGACAGTTTCTCCTTGAGGCACAGTAAGCACGGTGGCAAAATGACATCTTTACAATCGATTCCTACAATCAACATAGCTTTCACCTAACTCGATTCCTGTCAAATTTTCTGTTAACCCGAGTGATGCATATTCATTTAATTGACGATTTAGCTTAGAATAGTAAGCGTGTACCTATGTCTCAAAGTGATCATACGTAGCAGAAATGAATGCCCCTCCCCATCATTCCTGTATCTGTCGAGATGGATATATTAGCCAGGGGATAATAGCCTTTGTTGCTCCATACCCCACAAAATCTGTAACTGCAACTGTAATTATATTACAATTAGTATATTAGTACATAAATGTTCCATTTGTGTACATTGGTCGATGTGGAAATGAGTAAGACGAAATTTTCTTAATGTTAAGGCATTTCTCTAATATCTGTACGCTGTTTGATGAATAAAACCAACTTCCATGGACAGTCCATCTACGGTATATTGAAAGAAGAGCATTGAAAATGTCATTTTGATGCTTTTGAATGTATGGCTGACCTTTGCAGTGGAAATCCGCAATCTTATCCTGACCCTCATGAACCACTTTGACCCATCGTGCAACCACGTTCTATTCGATAACACATTTCAACAGCAGGATTCACGTAATCCTCAATAACATTAAGGTGCATTTTTGTCCTCAGCAAACTCGATTTGAATCCTCAGCTTTTGATCATCTTTTGTAAGCATAATTTAGAACGGTAGTAAAAACGCTGACCATTATAATGCCGTACAGTAAATACACCCTTCTAAATGGATCGAATGTCTTATGCATTCTACCCAACAACAAAGCGACCGCAATCTTCAATAACACTTCCATTTGTGTTGTTTGTGTTTTTGTAGTAAACATAGTAATCCAAAATTTTTTTAAAAAAGCATTCAATGTCGAAAACAAAAGTTAAGAAATGAAAACATACAGTTTTAAAAGAGAATAGAAACACCTACGTCATTGAGGGGGGATCGTAACACTTTGAAAATGTTAGAAGTAGCCCGTACCGCGTGGAAAGCTTACCGTGTTTTTAGAGCGACCGATTACGTTTTCATTTTCAACCAGATGCTTACCAGCGGTTGTCGCTTACATTTAACCATCATTCGAAAATTTTCTTAAACAGGAAATACTCAACAATAGATGTATATTTAAATTTCATAAAATTCATAATTCTAAATAAATTTTAAGAAAACAACAGCGTGAATAAGCTTACCGAACAGCATTCTTCTAAGGAAGCTACAAAGTAGTCATCACACACTACAGCTACAGCGTAGAACATGTAGATGATCACAGCGATATGGATGAGCACAGCACCGCGAGCAC
>BMAO01039202.1:0-26536 GCA_019973975.1 Trichonephila clavata
TGTATCTCTTTTACATTCAAGAATGCTCTTTAATCCATGCATGCGAACAAACAAGCATTGTTGGAAATTATTTAGAAAAGTGTTCCTATGGCGATATTTTTACCAATAAGTTTGAATTTTACAGCTTTGGAACTAATTCTAATATTTTCGCTAATTCTCAAAAAAACTTTGTTCATGCAGAAAACAAATCCAAAAGTTTTAAGTCAGTCAAATGTGCTTAAATGATTACACAGATTTGATAATTTTTTTCAATAGATAATTCTGATGGAAAGGGAGAAAAAGAAACAAGAAGTTATTAGTAGACGTGAGATTATTTTTGTCAATACTTATTAGCAGAGAAGTATGAAGAGCCGCAACCGTCTATGCAAAGAGCCACCGTTTACCGAATCCTTGTTAATATATTCCGAACACAGCAAAATAACTAACTGATGGTTTTCTTTGTCGATTGATTTACCTTTGTAACTGGAAAGGATCCTTACAGTTTGTAATTTGAAGTGTTTTTTTTTTAAATTTGTCACTGTGTGTTATTGGGAAATCGCTCAAGTATATTATACAATTACCTTTCTTTTGTCTGAAACACAATCCAATGTTTTTTGCAATGTGCGAGATTATCAAATGATTGTCTTCAACAGCACACACAGGAATTTTTCAAGGGGAGGATCCAGGATCGAGAGTCCTCACTATTCTCGTATAATGCCCCAATACGCCACCCAACATATTCTTTTGATTTGTCAATTTTCGGGAACAAAAACAATAAAAGATTAATTATTGAATGAATAATTAACTTTAATTAATAAAACTAATTATAAAAACAAATACTTAATCAAATTTTACGTACTATATACATAGGATTATAATTAATCGAGAAAAAATCAAGGCTTTTGGGGAAGGGGGGGGGGAGTCTAGATCCGATGACTCTCCCCCTGTGTGCGCCACGGATTGTCTTTCTTGGAGTATCCTAAAACTACATGCTAAAGCAAAAAATAATAATTATTGTGCAGGGCGCTTTTAGTTACTAGTACTTCTGCTATTCTGTTTTACTGATATCATTTACTATCAAATTAACAATAGGATGATAACTATTTTTGATTTTAGAAAGCTTAATAATACAACAGAACGAAAAAAATTGCAGATAAGTCGTGATGGGTAACAATGATCAGAGAACCGTAAAAATTATTTTCGGCGCCGCAAATTATTAATGTCAGAGCTTTCGATGAAATATGTGAAGAATTGTTTTGTGTGTTTGTAAGGCAGAGAACAGAAGAGTTTAATCTCGGGATAATTATTGTCACTAGCTCAAAATAACCGAAGTCACGAAATAACATTAGCACCAAATAACTGGACAAATTGCTCAATATTGTGATTAAAAGTATGCTAACGATGCCTTTAAAATGAAAAATTCAGTGTAAAAGGAAGTAAAAAAAATCAGTAACTAATGTTAGGGGTTTGAGGAAAATTCTCTCTAATTGTACTTAGCGAAACTTAATGTTATGCTACAACTGATTTTAATTCATGCGTTCCATCCAGCGTCTTTTGAAGAACTATTCGTCAGGTATTGAAGCAAATAATTAACAACTGATGGATATTTTAAATTGCACTACTAACAACAAAACACGGCTGCAGTTTACTAAAATACACCTCAATTGGGCGATTTATAACTGAAAGCATCTCATTGAATCTAATAAATCGATATTACAGCAGCAATCATCTAATAGAATAATCCGTGAGTGTTGAAAGCCGTGTCAGATATTATTTTCTTCGTGTCAGGCAGATTTTTTACATTAATTTGAGTGGCAGAATACTTGTCTAGAGCATCTTAACGTGGGCATCACGGATCTCCTTACTATTCTGAGAGAAATCCTTGGTGAATTAGAGATACGTTGAACAGCTGGAGGATCATCTTTTCGCATACACTTTTTTAAGTGGAAAATTCTCCACTTCATCGATCTACAATTGTGGTTGTGGTGAATATACTGTTGAGTGTGCGCGTTGTTGTAAAATAATAACAATATTCTGGAGTCCTAGAATTGTCTTTTCTTGGATTTATTGGTAACAATAACTTTCAACAATAAACTTAACAATCTTTAACAAATTAAAACCATTACATTAATTAGACTGAAACTAAAGAGAATTCTAATATTCAAGATAAAAATCCTAGTAAACAACGGTAGTACGCCGTTTCTCAATAAAAATTTATGAAAGAAATTCAAAAAAGGAAACATTAATGGGTCAAATGAGATTTTTTTACATTTCAAATCAAGGAGTCCAGACAGGTGCTATACATTTTTTATGGGCAGGGGTAATGTTGGGTTGTATACATGAATAACATGGCAGTAATGTTTTTTATATAAAATAATTGTAATTTTTTTATATAAATAATTGTAATTTTTTATATAAATAATTGCATCAAGAATGGGTAAAGTGTAGGGATACCTCCATAATATTTCACCTGATTAAAACTAATTTCAAAATGAAGAAATTATTAAAATATATTAAATAAATTAAAAAATAATTTGTGAGGTTTTGATTTAAAAAAACTATCACCATTTACGTAAAAAGGTTCCTTCGAAATTTATACACTGCATAAAACACACAATAATGTGTTCTTTGAGTTTAAACTAAAACTCGAATCACACAGTACCCGAGATAAAAAAAAATACGATGAATTACGAAATAAATAAAATAAATCATTGCACACTATTTGAAATGTTTCGAGGCATTTAATGTCAGGTATGTCCTCTTGATTAAGCTTTAAGCTTCTCTTTCTATTCGCTCTTTTTGCCCAGCGAGAAGGAAGAAAAAAGATAATTTTTTTTTACAGGATGATCCCTTGAACCGATACAAGCTGTATCACCCTAGCAGCAGCATGCCTTTCAAGTCATTCGAATTCGAGTCCATCGACGACCAACTTAGGACGGACGGAATGTACGGCCAGTACGCGCGGTCCACCTACCCTCGCCGTTCCTCCCTCAGTGACACTCCCTTAACATCGAAAGCAGTGGACTCGCCCGCTATGAGGAGGTATAACAGAGACATGGCAAGGTAAGTAGAGAAAGATTTTCTCTGCTAAAAACTATTATACTCGAATTTTGAAGTTCTTTGGGTAGGTACTGTATACACTTTAAATCAAAGCTATCCAAACAGGAAGATTTTACCTTTCGGAGAAAGGAGGCAAGCAATAGTACAAAAGCAGCAAAAATGCAATTTTTACTTTTCGTACGTATAACGTAAAAATAAAAATACATGCAGAAATAAATAAACTTTAATAATTGGATCCTATTTTAATCCTTTTCTCGTTGAAAAAATAAAATTGTCGCCAACTTGGCTAGAAAAGAGCATCAAATTAACAGCTTCATCCTCAGAGGAGAAAATTTAATAATATTATAGATTAATTCTCTCTCTCTCTCTCTCTCTCTTCTCTCTGCTTTGGTCACATACCATGGTCATACTTTCCTAGATCATTTCTAAAGGTTTTCAGTATTTTCAATAAAATCATGGTTGAACGAAGTGACACTTTCTTGTTTTATTGAACGAAAGGGTAAGAACCCGGTGTCAAAAGGTTAAACAGAAAAGTTTGCAGAATTCGCTTCACCATTGAATTTTTAAACTTTTAAGGCATATTTTTTGGGGAAAAAATCGTTTTATGCTGCACACCGTCATCATTCACAGCTTCAGTATATGAAATTTCTTATATGGGTCTTGGGAGTTGATTTCTGCAAAATCTGGTTTTAGAGGATCTGTAATCAATATAAGAAACATGTTTACCGAATTTCAAGTTTTTTAGTGTAATATTTCAAAAACGGACGTTTTTATCTACAAAAGCTCCGCAACCCCTTTTGGGAATTTATTTTCTCATAATTGGTTCTTTGTCGATCTCTACTAAACAAAAAGAACATGCTTGCCAAATTTCGAGTCTGTACGTGTAATAGTTCAAGAGATCTCGTGATGATTGTAAAAGATGGAGTAGCTTTTCTCCTTTGTATATGTGCCCGCGTACGTATTTGCAATACGTTCGTCCATATGAAAAAGAGTCGAGTCATATCTGAAAATCATATAATGAAGCTATTATTATAAATTTATCTTAAAGGGACATAATTGCGATATGTGTAGGTATCCAAGATTTTTAAGTATTTAAAGTAGTAGAGGGAATTTTTTCATTGACAGTTACATAGTTCTGTTTTCTGTTTTGTAAATTCCAAACTTAATGTTAATCTAATATGCCTACGAGAGATACATTACCTCATAGCGGACATTGTGACGATCATAATTGGCGTAAAATCGCCATCTAGGCTCACATAAAAGTCCAATTTTCCACAGAATGATCCATTCTGCTCAATGGAATTAAATACCTTTTTGTGTACTTTGATTGCAGTGAAATAAGGTTTATTTTTCATGTTTTTTTAAAGCTACGAATAATACAACTATTGAAGATGCATAATTCCTGAATAAAGCTGGGAGTCAACAAACAGCGAATAAGTAATAGTGTATCTTTTTGATGGTTTAATATGATGTTGGATATTTTTTTTAATTTGTAAATGTTTGAAATCAAGAACCTTGTTGCAATTAAAAGGTGTCTTGAAAAGTTTCATGATCCAAATAACATATTTAATATTGTCGAGTTTTGTTCATTATATTTATTTAAATCATTTTCTCTTATTTTAATTTCCTTTAAGAGCGAGTATTCTAATGATTTTTTGTTCTTATTTCTAATTCAGTATTTTCAATCCAGTGTTTATTTGTTTTTCTGTTCAGTGAGTTGCATATCAGGTTGTCCCCTCCCTCCACACATTCTTTACCACTCCTTGCAAATTGAATTTGAATCCATGACTGCCCCAAATTTTAACGACAGGCGAGAGCTCTTGAGGGATATAACTAAATCAATGCTCTCGTTGCTCTTTAATGGTCTCGCCTACAAAAAAATTTACCTCTTTCCCTGGAAGGCGAGCCCTGACGCGTTTCTATGGCAACTGAGAACTGCAACAGCTGCGGTCTCCCGGATCGTGTTTAAAAATGTGTAAAATCGATTGGCGCCCGGAATCATTCATGAACTCTTTAGTAGGGCTAGTTCTGGGTCAAGAAGTTTACTTGACCAAAAAGTTCTTGGCTCAAAAAGGAAGAACCTTCTCATAGAATTCACAACACGCAAATCTAATTAATATTGAAATTTTAATTTTCTTTTAAGTTAATCATTTCTTAAATGTGGCGTTTCGAAGTATGTACATTAAGAGATTTAAAATGTTGGAGATGAAGAGAAGTTGAAGAAATTATTGAATTTATTTTGAGATTATATAACATAGAACTCAACTATAAAATTTTGAAACTTGAAACAAAAAATTTAGTTTTCTATTAGGGTTGTCCACTAAATTCGTGCAGACTTTTGGTAGGGGGCATTAAGATAAACTTGAGTATATCAAAAATGATAGAAAACAAACGTTATACGTACACAGACTTATAACACAAAAGACAACCCTTGGGCAGAATATTCGGAAGCAATTTGGGTTATGATACGTTAATTGTTTTCAGTCTTATACGCCTTAAATACGGAAGCAAGAAAAAAAGCATTTTACGCATAGTATGGTTTTTTTTACTGGATAGGCAAGAATGCAACATATGATATGCACTAATTATGGCGAAGATAATGTAGCTGAGAGAAAAAACACTGTGCAGAAGTGGTTTTCTAGGATTAAAGCTGTGATTCCAACCCTGAAGATCAAAAACACCCAAGTAAGCCGTTCACCGCAGACGAAGATCAGATGACAACGCTAATACTGAATAATGCTATAAATATCAAAATCCACAATCCATCAGCATTTGTGTAAGCTTAGTTACTTAAACAATTTTGATGTATGGATTCCATTATTTAACGGTTAGAAATTGGATGGATTGCATTTTTTTTTTTCATTTGCGACTCGCTCTATAAACATGACGAGCAAACATCATTTTTGAAGCAAGTAGTAACGGGGTACAAATGGATAGTTTACAATATTCTTGAGCGAAAAATATATTAGGCAAAACGGAATAGAGTACTTTAAAGCCACATCCACAGACGCTCTTTATCTGAAGATCATTTTCTGTCTGGTCAGATTAAAAAGAAATCTTGAATTACGAGTTTTTATTAAACTACAAGACGATATATTGAGGAGTATTATTCATATAATCGCGAATTGAAGATATAGCAATGGGATAAAAACATACACAAATAGCGAATCGGAGATTTTTTTTGAGACTCTAGGTAGACTCCTTGTGTGCCAACAAGTATAACACAAGGCTTACAAACGTAAGTCAATACTCAGTCAATAGTGGTAGGAAGTTTTAAGTACAGGGAGACAAGCACAAATGGGAATCAAAAGGTAAAAAGAAACAAGAAGGGATGCAAATACAATAAACACAGAACAAAATACAAGATTGCTCGCATGCAAAAATGGAGACATTCAGTAATTAAAATTATACAATGGTGAAGGTTTGGAAGCACATTGTGATCAGAATAAGATTTTCAAAGTACAAATACATTAAAAGCACACATACACACAAATACTTAAAAATATACACAGACATATATATATATATACATACACATACAGTAAATGTTAGCAAACACACAAAAAAATAATGACAAAATTTTTAAAAATTTTAAATTTGCAATCTAAACAATACGAGAAAAAATGCTATTAATATATGCACAAAACGATGTAAAAGAAGGCTACGCTATATTGTTCTTTTGTAGGCAATTCATGAGAGTACGTCTTTCGGAAGAGAGAATTTAGTACATGCAAATGTTAAATGCTTGACATCCTGGACTGCGTCACTGGAGCAAGAACACTGGTCAGTAGGTGACAGATTGAAGCGCTTCAAATAGGCTTTAAAATTTTCATGCCCAGTTAGAAACTGGGTAAGTTTAAAATTAGGTTGAAAGTGTTTAGCCTTTAAACGTCTCTGAATAGAAGGAATAAATTCCTTGTTGAAGAGCGCATTATTTGATATTTGATATAATTTATTCCACTCAGAAATGATTTTTTCCTTAAAAATATTTTTATAATATGATTATTATTTCGGAATGCTCATAGGAATCAAAATACTTAATTATGTAGCTTCTTTTGCAAGCCAGTCAGCACGTTCATTGCCATAGATTCCCGTATGACCTCGAACAAAAGAATAGGAAACTTTTACACCTCTGCTTCGAAGAAAATTGAGATCAATTTACGTTTTAACAATCAGTTGATTTTGAGAATCAATGTTATTTAAAGCACATAAAGATGAAAGAGAATCGCTGGAAATTAAAAAATCCGATGATAGGTGTTTTTTTTTACAGATCCGTGAGGCTGCTTGAGCTATGCAATGTAATTTAGCCTGAAACACACTACATTCATCTCTTATTCTAAAATTGGCGAGTTTCAAATTCAATAAAATCTTGGAAAATAACAAATGCAAGGCCAACCTTATTGTTGATCTTTCTACTATCTGTAAAGCAGACAACAGGAAAGTTGTCTTCAATATTTTTACGGTAATTAACAAAATTAAGAGGAAATCGTCCAGAAGGATAAGGGAGATCAGAAAATCGCAGGGTACCATCTAGACTCTTATTGGTACAGTTCTTCATTGCATTCTTGAATTCATTATTTCTGATTATAAAGATGTCAATAGGTGGAAAGCCCGAGATAGCAAACACAACATCATTATCCAACATATTCACCGCCCTCTGATTTGTCGCTATATTTTGATCATTACAAAATTCCATTAATGGAAAAAACTTCTACTCTTTGGTTGAGATAAAAAAAATCACGTATGAAAGTTTTTCGCTGAAAAATCTGAAAGATTCTGGAGATATGGAACTTTCAAGTTGGATTTTATAAAGGGTAGGTACTAGGAGGCAGTCAGGCTTTGGGCTCCCCGCAATGCGGGGTAGCTGGGGTGTACGTTACGCCACTGGAATTGCATCTGTATAATTTAAAGAAGCTGTACTAAAATTTAAATCTCCACGTTCCAATTTTCCTTCAAAATTTTCACGAACTTTCCGTACAACCCGGTATATGTTGATTAATGTTTCCTATGAAGTTAGTGTTGACTTATTTCGCAGACTTTTAGCTCTTATTTTGAAAAACATTTAAAGTACTTTTACTCAAGAAAATAAGATTATTGTGCAAATCGTTTATATAGGAATAGTGAAAAAAAAAAGAGAATTTTAAGCAAAAATTACACTCTAAGCATTTTTAGCTTTTCATTATAAATTGAAACTAAACATGCACGTTTCTTTCTTCTTTCTCTCCTTTTTTTAATGTAATTGAGATATAGGCTATTAGATAGATTAGACATAACTGAAATATCTTTAGTTTTAAAACACCCAGATATAAGAATTTTTAAAAAACTCTTCCCCTGTGCATGATAAAAATTTCTTTACATTTAGTAATTATCACATTCTACTTAAATACTTTGTTTTGATACTAGTCACATTTTTTCACTTTTGGTTTCGAAAATTTGACAACGATGCGAACCCACGTACTAATTGCCGTTGATTCGCGAGTCTCCAGGAAGCAACCCATTAGTTCCACCCATTAAAAATTCGTAAAAGCATCGTCAGATAGCATCATTAACGTTCAGGTAACGTAAGCTTACTTTAGAGATCTTTCCGTAATGGAAGGAAACGTCATTTGTATTCAAAGCTTAAACATCTAAATGAGTTGCATAAATTAGACTGCAAGGAACTAATTGCTCAAATGAGTTATAGGATCAATTTTGAAAACATCTTCTACAATTGATCTACTCTGTTGGGGATTAATGAAACACAACCATAAAATTTACTTAATGAATTCCGTCTGGGACAGCCTTTGTGTCCAGGGTGTTTCAAAACTCTCAAACCTAATTTTAAAAGACCAATGACGGGACTAATGGGAATTTTTCTGTGACAAGGATTGTGCGTCCATAAATGTCGAGATACCGGCTGAGTGGCGTGGTTGTTTTGTCACTGGCCTTCTGCACCCAAGGTTGCGAGTTCGACCCCGGCCCAAGTCGGTGGATTTTCATGATGCAGAAAATTGACAGCGGCCATGTCGTAAGATTATGCGGCATGTAAGAGATCCTTAGAGTGTCCATTTGACTTGGATGCTCTCGACAAAATTAAATCCTAGTACAGGTTCGCATCGCCAAGAGCTCAGGTGCCTCCCTCTGTGGAGAAAACTGGGCGTCAAAAATTACTTGCTGTAATTGGTATCGCCTGTATGGTGCAGCGCTAAAAAGTGATACCAGCTCCTGGGAAATGTACTAGGTCTGCAAAGGTTTAAAATACCAATGCGCAGCCCCATTGAAAAAGAAAATAAATGTCGAGGTCAAGTAGAGTTGTTTAATGCAGATAATAAAACTATTTATTCTGTTCGAATTTCTGGAGACAAGCACCATGAGTTTTTTTAATGTTTTTCAAATGAATATGATTACAAAATTCCCAATAGTGTGTACAAATACACGTGTAATCAGTTAAATAAGTACCCGAAAAATATGGCTACACTTTCAAAAATGAATTGAAAATAAACATAGATTTTCACTTGCATTTTTTTTTTATGTTCCCGAAGGAAAAGATTCAAGTTTTGGTTAATAAAATGCAAACTAGATGGCGTAGTGTCCTGGTTTTTCAACATTCTCGTTAAAAAATAGCTTCACCGCAAGTTGTAGAATGGTTTGTTGAATTTAAATCTGAAACACATGTACAGCGTAAATTGAGCACCACCACGCTGGGTGAGTGAGTGAGTTAACGTCGCAACAAAAGGGCGTTTGGCGACGAACCTCGTTATTTTGAACCATTGTCAAGTGACGAGAATGGCACCTCAACTGGAGATATTTTAATAATTAGAGATATTTTAATTTTTACAAAAACTAGAGCACTTTATCTTTGTTATAACATGAAATTGCTTAAAAAAACAGTAGTTATATTCACATAAGGGGCTGTAAAATTTGTAATAAAACGTTGATTGATAAATATGAAGATTAAAACACTTAAACTATTATTCAGAGCACACACACAAAATTTCAATTAATTACTTTCAAAACGTTTTGAGCAATCGTTGACCCGTTTGAGCATTTAAAAAAGTACATTTCAAGTATAAAGCGTTTTAAAGTATGATATCTTGCTTAAAGTAATAGCATATGCTTTTACTAAAAGACTTGTAGTTTTTGTTCTAGTGAACGGAAAATAATGAACTTAGTATTTTTCTAAAGCTAATAGATGGCATTTAAAATAAAAATCATAAAAAAATAATCAATTTTTGGTAAAATTCACAATTTTAGGTTAGTTGGATACCTTAAGAATCAATCAACATTGAACCTTATTTTTAGCTGAACGCGGGTGGCAACAAACTGTTGTGTTGCCGATTAATTAGACGGTGAGCAACATGGCGTACATTACGATAGCATAACTCATTCTCTCTGAATTTCAATTTATTCCTTTTTTTTTGAAATTCATATCCTAATATTCTATATTTTAATATGGTCTATATAAAATTCATTTAATTTACGAACAGGTGTTCCTTGATTAAGTGACTGAACACTTTTTAAAAAAAAATGTTGGAGAGTATCTGCTTGTTTATTTTTAATTAATATGTGAAAAAGTAGCCATACTTTTCAGACACCCTGTATATTAAATTTCAGTAATTTGGATTTATCTAACTGGCAGTTGATGTAAAATATTTAATAAAATTTAGCGCGAAATATAAACTTAATTTTTAATAATTTTTAAAATTTCAAAATGTATAATTTTCACGGTAAAATAACTTTTTATATGGAATATATTTTGCTTTGGAAGGAATTTATATCTTTAATAACATCGTTAAGCATTTAGGAAAGAAATATTTTTATAACGCTGGCAAGTGGTTGAGACCTGAGAATTGGTTGGCAGCTTGCCAGAGGGTGATCGAATATCGTTCGCTTGTGAAATGAGTATTTCGGAAATAAACAATGCCTGGAGAGATGAAATGGCCGTAATAATGACAGGATTGAGTTTCAAAATAGATTTATGGATAATTTGAAGTTGTGCATTTATCATTTGAGATGCAAGGAATATAAGCCGGAAAGCTGAGAAAGTTTTTTTCCCCTTTAAACATTTATTTGTAGTTCGACATGAAGTTTTAACGGACCCATTAAAAAGAATTTAAACTTTACAAGTGGTTTATTTGAAGATATAATATTTTGTGTGTAAATGAAATATTTCGTCTTCAAGTACCGCTTAAACGTATGAAATAAGAAATAAAAGCAAATAAATTTTTATTTTAAAGATATATCTACTGTGTTTGGTTAAAATGTGTGAAAAACCTTAATTAGTTAATTCAAAGAATTATTCTTTCAAAATAATTAACTCAATTTATTTTTCAATCATCTTTAAAAACCCTGTCCTATAAACGAAGAAAATTCACGAAATGATTTAAAATTTAACATTGTGAAGGAAAACAGTTTTGAAACAAAATGTTTTAGCAAAATGTAGATGGGTTATATTTAATAGGCTATCTCTGCTGTAAAAATTAGAGAAATCTGGCAAAAAAAAATGTTTCTATACTTCTTTTTTAGAAAATTTTATTTATTTTTTATTGAAGACAGATAAAACAATTCCCGTGCTTCACAAGTATCATATGTGGTTAACAAAAGTAAGTAAAACAAACAAAATAATATAAATAAAATAAAAAGTAAATAACAAAACAAAAGTTACGAAATAAGGAAATAACAAAAACAAATAATTTACAAAGGCAAAAATACAAAAAAAAAAAAAAAAAAAATTACGAAACAAATCCAATACAATGAAGTTATAAAATAAAAAAGGAAAAAAATTTTGCAAAAAATTACTAAATTAAATCAATGAAGGTACAAAATAAAGTGAACTAGCTTTATTTGAAACAAGTTGAAAAAAAGCAGATGTTGGAAATTGTTTTGGAATTTGCACATGCGATAGTTAATTGGCTTTTAGCTAATTGGCGATAGCTATTAGCTAATTGGCTTATAAGCATCGCGCTCTGAAACAATACGGACGATGTACCTCGAAATTTTGAATCATTATCAAGTGACGAGAGAAAAATTTGAGGTGACATCTCTCTCTCCGTACTTTCACACCACATTAAGCCTCGTGAGATTTTAACGTGCGTCATCTCTACTTGATGGGTCTTAAATGGAACAAGGACTTGTGTGATTCCCCTGTAAAACACCAACCATAAGTTCTATTACCACATCCAGTCATAGGAATTGTTCTTAAATCTAAAAGAAATATTCTAAGTGCATTCGTTTGTTCTGTTTAATTTGTCTTACTTAAGGTAAGGTCCTGTTTATTTGTCTTACTGCCTACGTTGAAAATGTCGTTTTTCGACTACATAAGGCAATTTTTTTTTATTTCAAAATCTTATAGTTTGAACATTTTTCTTTCCAAAACAGTTTTTCTTTTTCCTTAACGCGAAATAGAAATAAAGTTATAGTGATTTTAAAAAACATCACTCTCTGCAAAAGGGAACCGGAAGTTGCAGAAAATTGCAATTTTTAACTCAAATACTGCAGTTTCTCTCATTTTTTAAAATTTATAAAATATATTTCAGTAATTTTTCTAGCGTTTCAGCCATTACTTTATTATTAGTGTAGTTATTTCTTGCTAAAAATCAGCAACAAACAGTCTGTTTACAATCTTGCTTGGACATCAAAATAATGTTCCATTTTTGTAGAATATGTTCAAAGCAGACAAAAGTTCCAGGTGCTGCTTCTAATGCACATGTTTATTGTAATCATAAGGGTTCTGTGCCAAGCATGGAGACTGTCGGAGCATATCGCATATTTGAGCGATCAGAGAATCTTCGTAAATTGCAGTATACTGATTACTATGGTGATGGGGATTCCAAAGCATATGCATCCGTAAAAAGTTTGTACACTCCTAATACAGTTAATAATTTAGAATGTATTGGCCACGTGCAGAAAAGGTTTGGGGATCATCTCAGAAAGTTAAGAAAGTCAGTGAAAGGACTGAGAGGAAAGAGGAAATTGACGGACAATTTTATCGACAAATTGCAAAATTATTACGGAACAGCAATTCACAGTAATACAAAAAATTAACAAACATGCAAAGCGCAGTTATTGCTGCATTTTATCACTGCTATTCCAGTACTGAAAGGCCTATGCATGGTCAATACCAAAGAGGAACAGATAGTTGGTGCAAATTTCAAAAATCAAAGGCACTTGGTAAAATATTCACCACCAAAGCCCCTGGACTCCCACAAAATATTATAAATATTATGAAATCACACTACTTAAAACTATGTGATCAAAAACTTTTAAGAAAAGTGTTTACAGGGAATGACTCAGAATGGCTATGAGAGTTTCAATTGTATTCTGTGGAATTTAGTTCCGAAGCAAAACTTTGTAGAACTCCAAATTTTGCAATTAAAGGCATATATAGCAGTTCTACTATTTAATGAAGGTGCTAGTGGCTTATTATAAGTGATAAATAAGCTGAGGTTAAATGTTGGTAGCTATATGATACGCGCGTATTAAAATTGTATGACTATCGACGGATAAACGACGCAGAAACACGTCCCTTTACAAAATTAAAAAGGAAAAAAAAAACACGAGCTCACCGAAAGGAAAAAGGGTTGCTCCAGGGAGAAAAGGAAGGTGTGACATATCATCCTGTTGAATTTCAGATAATTTTATACAGTATGTATACTTTTTTACAGTAACATAAAACTTTAAATGCGTTTTTCTCAAATTTATGTTTTCAAAAGAAACTCCTTACGAGATGCATGATATTTTAAGAACAAAACAAGATAATGCTTTAAAATTTTATGTGAATGTTTTTTATACTATTTTTCATAACGTGGAGAATAAGTTTTGTTGTAGGTTGAATAGTTTTTCACATTTAGTGTAGTTTATATAAAGAAAAACCTTAAAAAATATCAAAATCTTCATATTATAATGTATAATTGCCTGTAATTTTTTTGTATTTTAATATTTCTCTTAGATTTTGATTCATTTTAAGAAGCACTATAGTATGTATGTTGTGTATAAAGGAAATTAAGATAATTGCATTAGAATTTTTTTATACAGTGTTTCCCGTTTTAGTATAAATTTGGTAAAATTTCCTTCAAAACAACCAATTTTTTTAAAGTAACATATTTATTTTAAAATTTTTGTGTATTTACATATTTTTTTCTATTTTTCTTCCTAAAAACACTCAATTTGTTTCAAAAAGTTGTCTTTTTAAAAAAATTGGATCCGAAGGTAGGCAGTCACCTTAAAAGTAAAAGCATTAGTCTTGCTTTACTTTTCTTAAAAAGGTGGAGAAATACATCTTAAAAGTGATTTGAACTCACTCTATTTCGATATAAAATAATAAATGTAAAAATTTTTCTCAAGTTTTAAAATTAAATTTTATATTTAACAAAAAAAAAAGCTATTGAATTTAATTGCAACTTCGGATTTTCAATAAACGTTCTTCCTTAGTATGAAAAATGAAGTTTTATTTGTACACTTGAAAATACTTTTTGTTTTTATTTGCTAAATATGTATATTTTATTTTATATTTAAGTTATTCATCAATTAAATTTTAAATCGTATTCAGCACATAATCCACGAAGTTTATTTTCTTTTAAACTAAAATACCTCAACAAATTATAATCAAATTTTATTCGAAATAGTTTTTTTTAAACAAAATCTAAAATTATCACATTTTTTATCAAAGGAAAACGTGAATGAATTTTGACAGCAATTTGAATTTAGCGCGGCATATTTCTGAGTTTGCGCAGTTGAACAACTCTTACTCTCTCGATCTGCTGCTCCTATCAATGGAAGGGTCACGTCCGACCGCTTTGTTTAAAAGAGAGCGTAAAACATTCCTCTTCCACTCGACGATCGTTTGCAACCCCCTTTTCTGGCCACCTGCCAGCAAACAGCGTCCCCTAGCGTCAAGAGTTTTACTTCCACTTCAAAAACGTCGGAAAAAAAAGAAAGATTTGGGAAACGTAACAGGATTCGAAAAGGAAAGATACGAATAGTAAATATTGGATGAATCCGCTGGCAGCATACAGAATGCTTTCAAATTTAAATTTTCAGTTTACCTTTCTCTTTCCACTTTAGTATTGAAATGTTACAGTTGAATTGCTTTATCGTGAAGATTCTTTCTTCTTTTTACAGTCCAAGGGATATTCCAATAAGTGCAAAAGGATCAACTCGTGAAATAAATGACTGGCGGATTTTAGTGAAATACTGCATTTACTCGAATCTGAGCCACACTATTTTTCGAGTGTTGATGCCACTGAAATTGGGTGTGGCTTGGAATCGAAGACATTTGTTGAATTAGCAAAATTGAGTTTACACCCCTTTCAAAAGGAGAAATTTAATCTTTCGTCCATTCTAACCACTTGCCTCGATGACTTATATATATATCCCGCGTTCCGCAGTTTACCTCCAATATTCAATCTATCCTAAGCATCATTGTCTGTTCGAATTTAAGAATTTTTTATTGTATACGCTTTCTTTTTTAATCACCTAAGCGTCGAAGATATCGGTAACGGTATCAAGAGACGAGTTCATTACGACGCATGTATAAAAATGGAGGGAATTTTATGAGCAGAAAAAAAAAAAAAAGAAAAAAAAAGGAAACACGAGCAGCGGCCACTTAAAATTTGCCACGGAGGAAACGAATATACATCGACCGCGTAAGCAAAATTATATAATTTTTGTTTGTAAATGTTCAAAAGTTTTTTGTTGTTGTTGTCGTGTATGGCAAAGGTGTATATAACAAAATAAAGATATAGCCAAATATTGCGTGAATCATTGCCGTGGCAACATCCATGGCACGATCCGAGTATAGGATGTCCATGCTGTAGTCATTGTCTATTTTAAAAAGGGCACCAACAATGGAAGGACAGTTAAAAAGGGTGTTTGGGATCCAGTTGTGTGCCTGGGCAGTGCCTGCATTCCACATATGATCTGGATCCATCGTGCAGAATCTTCATGCCATTAATATGCTTTGTCCTTAGTCTGGTTATTGTTGTTGTTATTTCACGGCTATAATTTAATTCTGGCAGCGAGAATTTTTTTCGTGGGTTTGAGCAGAGCTTTTGTTTTGCGACTGCGTTGGCATCAAAGACCGTAGTCGATGAAGTAACAGGTTCAAGTGTTCTGGCTTCATTTTGGAAAGGAAATCGGCTATCCCGTTCCCTTGACAAAAGTCTTTTATTATTAGCGCGTTTTTCACGTAGTGTAAAAAAGCGCTAATGGCGCAAATTTCACTTCTTGTCTCGTCTTCGTTCCATATTTTTCGTACCTTTTTCTCAGCCATAAACCGATTGACCTCGGTCTTCGGCATTTGGTTGCATTTGTCCCTAGATGAGCCGAATCATATTTAAATTATATTAAATTTTTTTTTTTAATTAATTTTTTTTTTTAATTTTTTTTTTTAGTACTATTTTCTGTTGTAAAAGTTCATTATTACTTATTGTAAAATACAACAGTGAAAAACGGCTAAAATTACTTGGCCATACAATGATTGATATCTTGTTTTTTTTTACACTCTTTGAAAAAAGCAATCTTTAAAAAATTTGTTTTGCATTACCACATGGACGTCTTAAGGCAAGGGCCGACTGGGCCCGGTCCCAGGGCATTGGCCACATTGAAGGCCTCGTCTCGTTTTCGACTCAGCCTTAATAAAATCATGATTTGAATAATTTCAACAGTCAAATGTTATTTCCGGTTGAATTCTCCAGAAAACTAGGAATTTCGGAATATATGCCAATTGGGCTACATGTGATGACTATCCTCTATGTATAGGAACACCATCATTACTCATTCAGTCAAAAGCGGCAGTCGGTCGAGCCAGTTTATACACATTTATTTGTTTTGAGCTTAACAACGTATGCTATGTACTGTCTACTTTTATTGGTCATAGGGGGGCCTACATTTGTGAAGGGGTCAAGGGCTTACTTTTATGCAGGTGGCCAGAGTCTACTTTTGCGTAGGGGCCCAGGGCCTCAAGAGGTCTTAAGACGTCCCTGCATAACCAATGTATTGGATGGCAAGGAAAATGACATCGTTGGTTAAAATGGTGTGACACCGGCACCAATTCCAAGATCAGCTTTGTCAATAGGAGTGACAAATCATTTTCGAAACATAATAGTGACGGTAAAAGTAATTAAAGTTCCCTGCATGTAGTTGGAAGTTTTTAATACTGGTAAAATAAATTAATAATTAACTTATTATTATTTTTCACTATATTTTTTAATTTTTTTTCAACTATCGGATATTGATAGACCTCTTAGACACTATTTTTTATTCTTTTTCAAATCCTCTTAGAGAATTGGGGGCGCGGCATAGATTCTAGAAAAAATACGGTAGCTGACATGTAACATAGACAGTAGGTTGAACTGCAGTTGTTTGTGGAGAAAAAATTATTATTAATGGAAACCTACCAAATGGTAAAAGATTTTCTATATGTAGATTGAGAGAAAAATAATTTAAAAAATAAAATTTCGGAATTTAATATTGCCTCAAAGGGGTTATATTTTCGAAAAAATGGTAAGACTTAGTCATAGATATAGATGATTTTAGACTCACAATAAAATTATTTTTCTACAATAGAAATAACCAAAAGAGCTGGTTATTGATAAGTTAGTGCAGGATATAGTAAATAGTACCATGTACAATACAACATTTCATAACCCCAACTCTCATCCAGCACCGTTGAAACTCTCCGATACAAGCTATTCCGTATCTTCCGCTTTATCGTGTTCTGTCATTTTGACAGTAGATTTTTAAAAAAATTCGGTGCTAACAAAACATAAATATTCCTGATGTTTTTTCCCCTTTTAATTATTTAGTAAGTGTCATCGCAATAAATGTTAAAAAATACTAAAATGCTGTTTTTATTCAACGAAAATTACTTAGACTCTTTACCAAATACCTAAACTTCATTTGCCATGTGTATATTCTATTTTCCCCTTCATCTGTATACTGGAAAACCTCTGCTCAGCATAAACTTAAAATTTTAAATTTTTTTTTCTCAACCTTAATATTTAGTTCTTTGTTCAATTTCTAATGTAAAAAAAATTGCTCATTATATATATATATATACTAGCTGCATAGCCCGGCGTTGTGCACGGGCTTTTACCGAGGGTATAACTTAATCTCTATGTTAATTTCCTCCTTCCTTTCTGATGCCAGATTTTTTGTGTGGGTGTGACGCGTACGATGTGAGTGCGTGGCCCGTGAGTGCGTGTCATGGCTTTCTCGTTTAACATTTTCAAATTACGAAATTTCACTACTATTTTAAATTTTGAAGTAAAATTGTGGATTTTTTTAAATGTTCGACATCGATATTGATTCATTTAAGAAAAAAATCATAAAATATGCAAAATATCATTATTTTGTAAAAAAAAAAAGTTTTTTTTTTAAATTCTTAAAAAAAAAGATAGTTTTCGGCGTTTTATTTTTTAAATTACTGATTCTAGATGATCAATGAACTTTTTAAAAATCATATTCATTTAAATGCATCGATATTTATTCATTTTAGAAGGAATCATAAAATAGGCAAAGTATAATTGTTTTGAAGGGAAAAAAATTCGAATCGTGACGAAATAAATGATATTGGTATTTATAAATTTATTAAATCACTGATTTCAAAAGAGAAAAGTATGAACTTTTTTAGTTTAGATGGTTTACTTATCATAATTATAAGAAATCCATAAATAACGATTGAAAAATTTCGTTTAATGATTTACAGGAAACAATACTACTTTATTTAAAAAAAATATTTATTTAAAGCAATACATTTAAATGTATTGCAAATAAACTTATTTAAAATAAAGATAACGGAGTAAAAACGCGATTAAATTTTTCACAAATATAATTAATGCAAAAATTCTTACCGTTACCTATTGAAACGACTGTTTATTTCTTTATTGCGTTGTTTTTGAGTGTTAGATTAAAAAAAAGTTACAAAAAAAAAGGTTAAAAGCCTTTATTTACACATTTACAGTATAAAATTCAAAAAGAAAATAATACTATGTGATAAAAATATATTTCAGAATATTTCCTTATATTTTTTATGATATATTTTTCTTATATTCCACTGTTCTTCAATAAATCAATCTTTAAGAATAAAAAAAAACTATCGGTTGTGATGCGTTATATGAATGAGCGTCTCGCCGCAAATAGCAATGTTATGAAGGAATTCCCCTTTTTCTGCATCAGTGAAAGACTCAAAGCTATCTCAACCTTTCCCGTCTTCCAAACAGAAAGCTAACGCAAAGTGAATGACCTCGACGCAATTGAGAATTTTTTTTAAATTTTCATTTTTTTTAGGGCTTAACTTTCACGTTAAAGTTTTGAAATTTCACACATTAATTGCAAAATAAAAGTACTTTTAAATAAAAAATGTACAAAAAAAAACTGTTTAAATTACTTCTCGCAAAAACGGTATTTTACGAAAATCACAAAAAAAACTTTTAAAATCAGTTTTTTTAAGCAAGGTTTTCAATCTTCACACAGAAGTGAGACAACATTATTCTACACCCAGAAAAAAGTTTTGTGCGATGATTTTAATAAATGACGAAGTTATTTAATGTTGAGTTAAAATTTTGAGTATTTTTTAAAAATTCATAGAAAAAAAAGTTTTCAGCATTTATTTTTTTAAATGACTGATTCAAAAAGAAAAACGCATGAACTTATTTAACACAAAATATCATTTTAATAACACGAAAATAAATACATACGCAACGATTTAGAAAAAGATTTTCATAAAAACGCATCGGTCTTAACTCGATTTTAAAAAAATCATAAAAAATAGAAAATATTATTATTTTGCAAAAAGAATTATACTGTATCGTGGCGAAATAAATTATCTTTCTGATTCTGTAATTATTTTTTATCTGATTTAAAAAACAAAAATTGGATGGCTGTTTAAGAATACCGAAAGATTTCACCCTCTGTTCATTCACGACGCTAAGCGGGAAAAATAACACGCAGGGTTAAGCCAATTAAGCGTTCTAAGGTTTTTAATTAATATCTTTTTAACTAATTACAATATCAGAATGAAAAATAGTTTACGTCTTATTCTCAGAATATACGCACAAAATTTCATAAGAATCGGCCACACCGTTTCGGAGGAGTTTGGTTACAAACACTGTGACACGAGAATTTTATATATTAGATATTGAAAACATTTAAAAATTGATTAAAGAAATGAAAAATGTACTAAATAATGCGAATACCAATAGCAACAGCATTTTTCGATTCTGTTATTTTACGATGTCCACCAAAAAAAAGCCACGTAAAAAAAAAATTACTTTTTGTCCTCAAGACAAAAATAGCTTCTCGAGTAAAATGTACTGCATTGATTTTGCAAATGAATGGGAAAATATTTTTGAAAGAAATTAAAGCAGTGCTTTAAATAGTCAGTTTATGGATTTTTTTTCTTTAAATTATCTATTCTAAGCTTGCCAAGAAAAAAGCTATGTTGAAGCCATTTTTATCTTGACGAAGACTTCGGACTAAAATGGCAACCGCATTTTTAGAGAACTGTGTTCGTTCTTTGCCTCCCCCCCCCCCATATTTTCTTCGCTCCTTTTTTTCTTGCTGTTTCCAAGAAAATATAAAATAGACAATACACACTAAAAGGTAACAAAATTACAAAATATTTGCATTTTAATTTTTGGTACTTTTCTGTTTCTCCGGCGCAAGCTATAAAGTCACCAAAAATTAAACAATGCGCGCCAAACGCTGGTTATCTTTCGCCTCCCCATTTTCAAAACAAATCACAGTCTTTTCTTATCAGTAACGTCTTTTTCATAATGCATCAAAAACAGATGAAAACCGAATGAGAAATGACATTTTATATGTGTATGTTGTGTGTTGTCACCAATAAAGTTTGCTTGGCGAAATTTGCGCCGGCAAAACGGAAAAGTACCTAATTTTTATATACTCGCAACTTTTAATCTAATACAACAAATAAAATTCAAAGAGAGAGAGAGAGAGAGAGAGAGAGAGAGAGAGATTTAAAGCCATACTAATTCTGTACTCAAATTCAATCTTATGGGAAATTGTTTCAGAAAACACACAATTGCACATTTTACTGAATTAGCTTCCAATTGAAAACATTCCATGGTAAAAAATGGATGCCATTTCGAAGCGTCTTCATTGGCTTATTCATTGATCCAATTTATCATTTAATTTAATGTTCTATGAGCGCCAACTGAGTGTGTTTGAAGGCGAACCTCATTATTTGGAGCTACAGAAAGATTAGAGGAGATTACCTGCTCAAGGACCCTCTTTCCAAATTGTTCCATCGAAATTTATCTGAGGACTAATTGGATTTAATACGCAACAAACCAACCACGTCATTATTCCATAAAACGGGCTTTGATGCAATTAAGTATTAACCCTTTAATTTGGCTGGTACTATGCAATCTAAAGCATTCTAAGAGGTTCTATTTTTTAATTTTATGTAAGAATTTATACAGTAGGGTGGAACTTGGTTATAGGGGGAAAAATTACTATCATTCGTAACCTACCTAAGCAGTAATAATGTTCTATAATATGGAAATTAGGAGAAAAATAATAATAAATTTAAAAAAATTAATTTCAAAACTTAATATTGTCACAAAGGGGCCGAATTTTAGAAAAGAATGTAAAGACTAAATTTTCGTTAGATGATTTTAGACTTAAAATAATTATTTTTATACAATATAAATAATCCAAAGTGATGATCCCTGATTGGTGAGTACAGAGCAGGGTATAATATAACAGTCCATAACCCAGCTTTCCCAGCACCGTCGAATCCAGTGGCATAACGTACACCCCCTCATCATGGGGGGGGGCAAGACTCTAGGGGGTCCAAAGCTTGACTGACGTCAAGTACGTATTTGGGCTTAGGACTCCAAACCTAATTTTGTAGGGGGTCCAAGTATTCTCCAAGAAGCCACTTGTCGTATCAGTGCGGTTGAAGCTTATCCGCCTGCAAATCGTGCATTCTAAAATTTCGACAGTAAATAATAAATACTAAAGGAACCTGTTAAATGTACCTTATGTTTTCCTCCCCTTAAAACTATTTAGAGTCCTTGCATAGCAACTAAAGTTGAAAGTATACCAAAGCTGAAAAACCTAAACCTCCTTCCCCGTATAGTAGCACTTAACATAAAAATTAATTTTTTATTTTATTTTCCCTTTGTCTATTTGCCACGGAACATCTTTACCACATAGGTAGGTTCTGAAATACTGAAAAGAATTTTTTTTGATCCAAACTATTACACATTTACCCACTCACTGAAAGGTACATGATTTTAAATGGAGTAAAATTTCAATATCAATATTTTTCCGGTATATATTTCATGAGAACATTTTCTAACTAAATGTCTTAAGTATAATTTGTTGGTGTTGGTTATATACAAAGGAAATTTATAAACAACTTTTTTGTGCGGGGGTGCAATTTAATATATCAAAGCTATATTTCAAAATAACTATCTTCACAATCAGGGACGTCTTAAGACTCTTTGCGGCCCTGCGCCCAGAGAAATCTTAAGATTTTTTAGGCTCTGGGCCTCTATGAAAAATTAGGCCTTACCTGAGATTTTTAAAAATAGACAGTATATAGCATGCATTGCCAAATATTCTCAAACGGTAATTTGGAACAAATAAATGTTCACGACTTACACTATCTCAAAACCCTAGGAACAAACCAGCTGCATTTCAATTAAGTGAGTTGAATATTTTTTTATGGTATTAGACCTAAGCCTAGACAGGACAACGTTCATCACATACTAATACAGTCTTATTACTTTTGCCAATGCATATGCAGTTTGAAATTCCCTGTTTTTCGGAGAATATGTAAGGAATCGTAGAATAAAGATTTCGGAGAATAATGTTTGACCATAAAAATTATGATCTTATTAAGATAGAGTCGAGAACGAGGCCCCCAGCGAGGGAGAGGCCCTGGGCCCGAACCCAGTTGGCCCATGCCTTAAGAGACGTCCCTGTTCACAATATAACTAATATCTAAACAGGCGAATGAAAAAAAAAAGCTTTGTGATTTTATTTCCTAATTATTAATTATTCTGTACAAATCTTACTGTACATATATTAAGTAATACCCCGTGGAATATTTTTTCTGAAAGGTTTCTCATCCGTGCTCCAATCTTTTAGTTATTTGTTCTAATCAATAAGACTCGTAAGATCTGCAGTGGAATGAAGTTTTTGACTGATTTTTTCCAGACTGTTTTAAAATCAACTTTTTTTCTTTCCACCGTTTTAAACACATACTTTTTTTTCTCCTTTTTATGAAACTATGAGCATACGTATTTAAAGGGTTTGGGGATCAAATATTATACTTAAATGTCTTATATTTTAACTGAATTACTTTCCGAACAAAAGTGGGAAAAGATAAGAAAAATATGAGTTGGAATTTTTATTTATTAATAGAATTGAGTTAGTATGTAAAATAATTTCCTGTAAACTATACGTTTGTCCTTATTATGTTTCCCTTTCAAATTGTGTTTAGAAGCTTATGAACACACTATTGGGCATAAAATAGGCATACGTTGCTTGGAAGATAAACATTATTTTAGGACTTAAAAAGACATGGCACTATTGTTAGATATATAAAAAAGGGGAATTTCTAGAGTCTGAAGTGTATTCGCCATTCCGGAGATAACCGCCACTCAGAAATAGTTTATCTATCTCGTATCCGGCTAATTTTGACCTACTTCATCGATTAGTTTCTCCATTTGGCCTCCTCGCGCATGCTCCAATGGAATCTTTACTAAAAGTGGAAGAAGGGTGAATTAAATGAAAATGTTTTTGCATCACGATGATGTATTTCCCTAACAAAAGGAAGCACGCGGGGAGTCACGCATGTCTAGGGTTGCCATAAATGAAATAAGTTTTCGACTGGATTTTGGTAGAGAGAGTGCCTTGTTGCATTCGATCTACTGTATGCCAATTTTTTTGGCGATTATTGATGTGCGTTGATAAAATCTTAAGCCAATAATTTGCAGGAAGCGAGGAGATTTTCTGGAGGTCTTCTCAAGGGTGTTTGGTCCACAGACCCAAAATATGAGAAAAACTCAAAATACTAAGCTCGTCAACGACTAAAATACATCAATGCCCTTCAAGTAGAACTAGTCAAATACAACATAATAATTTATTAATGGTTTTCATGGATGACTTAAACTCGTTAAATAATGATAAATTCCAAGGGAAAGATAATAATTCAGCCACTTTAATAAAAGCTGTCTTCACGTAATCCTAAGAAAGAAAACACCATAAACTCTGAATATTCAGATTTATATTTTTTAAATAGAATCTATATTAATATATAAAATCTGACTTCACTATTATTTTGGACAGCAGTATATTTTATTACACTATTCATCTCTAATTGATTTAACCCGATTTCTCTGATATAAAAATGTGTTATAAAGCTATAAATGGTTTTTAAACGGAAATGCTAAAGTTATAAACTGCACAAACAACAAAATTTCAAAGATGCAGTTTCATAAACATACGTAAACGCCTAAAATTCTACGTACCTTGCCGAATTTATTCGAAAATTAGGAAATTTTCTTTTCTGAAAATGCGTTTCGAATTTATACATATCCTGCCGACTTGTAATGGTGCGGTTTTATTTGTATTGATACATTGTTCAAAGAAACATCTGAATTAACACACACATCCAGCCTTTTTTCACATACATATATAAAAAAAAAAATACTGCGACCAGTACTAAGCCGTTTCACATCACAGGAAAGAAGGCAGGCAGAGACTCCAAAAACGGGCTTTCAGCTATTTACACACTACCGTAAGCACAAGAATGGTGAGAAAACCGGAGGTGCCTGTTTCCCGCAGGAAACTTAACCTCCAATCGCTTGGGTTTTTTGAGATGCTATTAGTTGGCTTATCTTTCGAATCTTAGCCAGTACGACGAAGACAAAGAGAAGGGACAAAAGAACTCTCGCTTTTATACGAGGTGGCGAATGGTCGGACTTATTTCTACGTGAAGCTACGATTGATCAGAAACTACCACTCGATAGTTTCTGACGCAATCTCAAATTCGATTACAATTAAATCTCGATTATGCGGGTAAGCCAGGTTAAAACGAGGAACTGAAGGAAGGGACATCAATAATTAGAAAGTTACCTAAAATGACATTAAAGGAAAGGATATATATATATCCTTCCTTCTCCTCATTGCCTCCACAGACCCCTGACTTAATCAAACCTGTACGATACATGAATTTACTATATCTTTAATTGAAGTTTCCACGTTATTACATTTGAAAAAGCAGTAGTATATTTGTTCAGAATCCTTTTGTAGGTCAGTATTGTGAAATTAGTTATAAATTTCAGAATGTTCTCATTAATCACTTGTAACACCCTCTGACATTTTTTTAGTGGTCTTAAGATAATCCTCTCCTTAGCTCTGTTTAAATAGTAGTTCCTATTTTCATATAAGCCACGTTTCTTTTCACAAGGCAACTTCTCATATCAAACAATGTCATAATAAAAGTAGAGTCAGAGGCTAGTTAAGAGAAACACGCGCGAGAACACGCTACGCTTTATTACTTTTCCTTAAAATCGAACACATCCTGGAACTGAAAACAAGAGTATTTCCAGCCACTGGAATTATTTTTCATAAATGGCATCCAGTTTTTAGCGTTTTTGTCCTTTTGCAACTAAACGGACATATGTGTACCCCTAATACTTAAAAAATATATATTAAGAAAACAGATAATATTTGTCACTTTTAAACAGGGACGTAGCAACCGCCGTATCAATGATACGTTGCCCCCAAGCTACAGGGACCCCAACATGTATAACTACAGTCCTACTAACAGGTTCTAATTTCTAAAAAAGGGCCCCAAAGGAAATTTTGATACAGGACACAATCAGAACTAGCTACGATAATGCTTTTAAAATAAATGGAATGATTCCTTACAAGCAGTGGCGTACACAAGGGGGTCCAGACCCCCCAAAGCCCTTGAGTTTTTTTCGATTGATGGTAATCTTATATATATAACGTAAAATTTAATTAAGTACTTGTAATTAACAATTTATTGTATTAATTATTGTTAATTATTAATTCAATAACTTATTTTTTATTGTTTTTTGTTAACAAAATGACAAAATCAGAGAATCAATTGGACTTTTTATCATGGACTCCCCCCCCCCCTTGAAATTTTTTTTTTGTTTTGTGCGCTACTTCTTAAAAGAAATGAGGAATAAATGGCAACTTCAACATATTGGACGCGTCTATTAGGTGATATTTTATTAGAGCTAGTCAAAATACAAAATAGTTAGGACAATGTGTAGAAAAAAATATAATTATTCCTCAAAGAAGTCAAGAACTTTACAAATTTGGTTACAGGTTGCGACGTCATACGGACACAGGATTGGTGTTCATGGGTCTCGACCCTACGGTCGTGGCGGCCAGAGGACGCTGCAGAGGAAGGCTCGCTCATGGCACCCCTCCCCGCACGCCTCTGAGGACGAGGAGGAGAGAGAGGAGAGGAAGGCCAAGGTTAAGGCGGAGATCGCGCGGCGGA
>BMAO01039203.1:0-64194 GCA_019973975.1 Trichonephila clavata
TTTTTTTCAAAAATTTCAACACTGTATACTCTTGTATAAAATATAATTGCAATCAATAATTATTATTATAATTAATATTTGAATGCAATTAACGATAAGTGGGCCATCACCAACGCTTGCTTCCACCAGGACAAAACACGGGAGCACAGCCCTATTGCTCTGGTCAGAAAACGCAAACCAACCGCGCGTAAAAAAACTAACATCAAAAGTCTTAACTAAATCACAGAGGAGAGAAACTACGAGGGAAATAACCAGAGGAAAGCTAGAAAGGCGGGTAGGGTCCAAAACAAATAACAAGAAACCTTCGAAGAAACAGAAGAAAGACGTGTCAGTTTGTCATCCTCAAGCGAAGAAATTCTTCAAGATACTAGAGGTGACAGTTCTGATGAGGATAATAGTGACTAAAATTTTTTGTTGTGTATAAAGGGTACTTTTATGCTAAAAAAAGATCCCAAGTGTAACTGGATTCAGTGCATCGAATGCAACAAATGGTTGCACAAAGATTGCAATGATAATCATTTGCATTGAATGAAATGTTGTGTAGGCTATCATTTGAACCTGTACTGTTATTTTTAGCAAGCCGATTATGAAAGAATTTTATTTATTGATTTTTTATAGTTGTTACTTCATATTTAATTTTGTAAAGTTTGCTTTATTCTTTAATTTACTGTGGATTTTTTGCATCTTACTCTATGACAGGTGGCATCTTCCTCCATATATGGGAGAACATGCCCCAATTAAATGAATTGCTTTAACATTAAATTTCTTATTATTTTTTTAAAAAATAACAGAATTAACTTGTATACATAACCAGTTAAATATTGAAAGATAAAGTATTTTTTAATGGTTTTGTCATTTCAATTTTCAACGTACTAGTCAAAAATTCCTGAAGTGTAGCAACTCCCCCCCCCCCCCTGATTTACCGTGTGTATTAAAAATACAAAGTAATTTGATGTTAAGGGCATAATTACCTGCTATTACTTCAAGCGAGTAAAATGTAAGAGAATAAATCGCCCATATCAGCAGGTCAATTTCCTCGAAAAAGAGTCTGCTGTTGGTTTGGATCGCAAAAGTTTATTTTTACTTATAGTAACTACACTCAAGACTAAATAAAGCATCTCTTGTGGCTCTTATATCTACTAAAAACTCTTATAACCCCTGTCCCTTTTTGGGTAGCTGACACCGGACATCATTATGGTGAAAGAAATGTCCGTTGTGATTCCACTCCTGGATGGGGAGAAAATTATTAGTGAAAGATGTGAAAACATATCAAATTTCATGATTTAACATATACTACCGCCTTGAACCCTTCTAGTTTCACCATAAAAGAAAACTGACATTAAACAAACAGAGAACAAACTAAAAAAATAAGATACGTTAAATGAAATATCAAATTCCCCACTAATAATATTTCAGAAAATATTTCAAGTTTTTTGTAACAGAAAAAAATGTTTTCCAAATTCGATCCAAATGATGCCCTGGGCAATGTTTCGGTTAGTATGTCCCTAGAGCCGCCCCTGATGTAACCTGTATACATTTTACTTAATTCCCAGAAATATTTGCTTCCTCTTCTAATTCTCTCGGCTTAGTAGTTTGTTTTTAATTGTTAGAGATTACTAAGAATTTCTCTACCCCAATAATTATTTTCTTTATCCCTATATTTCTTAATAATTTCTTACTCTGCCCAATAATTCTTACTCTCCCCATAATCTCTCTGCCCCCAATAATTCTCTTATCTCTGCCCCCAATAATTCTTACTCTGCCCCAATATTCTTACTCTCCCCATAATTTCTTACTCTGCCCAATAATTTCTTACTCTCCCCAATAATTTCTTACTCTGCCCAATAATTTCTACTCTGCCCCATAATTTCTTACTCTGCCCCAATAATTTCTACTCTGCCCCAATAATTTCTTACTCTGCCCCCAATAATTCTTACTCTGCCCCATAATTTCTTACTCTGCCCCCAATAATTTCTTACTCTGCCCCAATAATTTCTTTCTCTATCCCCAATAATTTCTTTCTCTATCCCCAATAATTTCTTTCCGAAACCAGGAATTCCTCTCCTGAAAAATATACTTAATTATATTCCATTTCTCAAATTATTAATTTTTTTAACCTTTGACTGTTTATTCTTTCTAACACTATTTAAAAAAACCTTTTTATCCGAAAGATACCCATAATAATTTCACGAGAAATATTACAAAAATATTTCAGTATCAATAAAGTAATACTTGAAGTTTTGCTTTACCTTCTTCAACCGTGATTCGTATTTCTTATTCCGAAAAGAGTTATTGAAAAATATCATCGACACGCAGTAATAAAAGAACGAAAATATGTCACAACGAAATTTCTCATCGTTTCTTTTATGTATGAATCCCAAAATTCCAGCAACTTCAATCTCTTTCATTTCTTTCTTTTTTTACGATTTCTTTTATTTATTTCTTTTATAATTCATCCACGGAAACTTACAATGTAAGAGTTCGTTTCAATTCTGTTATTTTTTCGTCAATGGAAATGATAACGTATAGCAAACGAATAAATCTTACAAATTGTATGAGAAAAACATCAAAAATATTTACATCTATGATACGATATCACTTTTTTCAATCATGCGAATATTTTAATAGAAACTATTCCCAAGTAAGGGAATAAGAATTGTATGAAATAAACCAAAGATATTTTTTCTTTAGTTCCTATGATCCATCTCTATCTTAAAAAAGGGAGGGGATGAGAAGAGTTATATTTTATTAACGTCTTTTTAGTAACTAGAACAACTGTATATTTATTCATTATATATATATAATTTATATTTCTATAAAATTTTTAATTTATCAAATGTTTTGGTGGAAAATACTTTAAATAAATTATAGTTTAAAAAAAACTAAAAAACACACTTGATACTGAATCGAACTAAAGAGTAAAAAAATAACTCTTAAAATTAGAATAAAATGATTAATCAGAAAATTAATGTCATTGGGGTAAAAGCGTAGAGAGCTCTATATCAATTGTTATAATTTCTTACTAGTTCTATTCCGAAATGTTAAGTTAGTGTAAACATGTAGTACAAAGCACCCCACGCTTTTACCCCAATGAACATTAATTTTCTCGTTTATCATTTTATTCTTATATTAAGAATGATTTTTTTCCTTTTTAGTTCAATTCAGTATATAAAAGCGTGTTTTTTAATTTTTTTAAACTATAATTTATTTTTCATTTTTTAGTTCAATCTACAATAAAAGCGTATTTTTCAGTTTTTTAAACTATCATTTATTCATTTTTTCTCTCTTTTTTCACATTTTCATGCATTGTTATCCACTTCTGAGATATGGTCCAAATTTCAAGTCTCTAGCTCATCGGAAAGTCACATATTTTAAAATCAATTACAAAATTCCACCCGGACAGACATTAAGGAAAGCGAGTTAATAAAAACATGGCAATATTAAGTGTCAATCGTATTATCACCTTTTAAACGGATTGCTATAATGTTAATTCGTATCATCACTTCTAAACGCGTATTGCTTTATAAAAATAAAAAATATATAGCAGTTAGAACATATTTTTTTTCACATGCACGAACCTTTTTTTTTTTTCATTTTCAAAAATATATTATAGTGAGGATTTGCTAACACACACCCACACTCCACTTTCTCACATACAAAACACTTTTTTTTGCTTTTATTTTTATTAACCACAAGTGTATTTTATATTTGCATGTAATTAGCTTTAAATTAAAAACACCAGCTTTTAGGTTACACCTTATACTTTTGTCGCTAAATCTGGAAATGGTATATGAAATTAGTCACCAAATCTGAAAATGGTATATGGAATTAGTCGCCAAATTTGGAAAAGGTATATGCAATTAGTCACCAAATCTGGAAGTGGTATATGGAATTGTCGCCAAATCTGATTATTGTTATTCCTGACGATCCTGAAAAGGACAATGGAACAAAATTATAAAATTATTGTATTGTCATCGGTCCTTGACAAGAGTGCAAAATTTCGAATTAATCCGACCTTTTAAAGTGGGTAAAAATCGAGTTCAAAGATTCTGTTACATGCAAGTGAAACTTATAAAAGCGTGTAAAAAAACGAGTCTTACAGTAGTTGCATATGATGTGTAACATCTGACTTGTTATCATGGTAAATACGCAATAGTGACTTTAATCCTGAAAGAAACTAATCGGTTATGACTGGAAATCATTTTCTATCGAATAATTATATCTTTAATTAAAATTTTATTTAATTAACACAAGGAGTAATGTGCAGTTTTTTTATCAAAAATATTTATTATTGTTCAATTTGGAGAAGAGCGGAGACCATAGATTTATGAAAACTAAAGTATGACACATATACTTTGTGATTTCAAAGTATTTAAAAATCGTTGAAAAATGGCGTCAATAACAGTACCACTGTTAGTTGTCGAAACATTTCGATTAGTTTCATTTCGAACTTGAGTTCATCTTTCAGAAAAGCTAGGAGTGGCTCAGCTTCTGGCAAACTGAAGTTAACGTTAAAATCCCCACTCAAAATCATGGGAAGCGAGTGATAGTTTTTTTTTTAAAAAAGAGCAGAACCACCTTCGGTATACGGTAAAAGTACAAAATGCAGGAAATCTTTAATTTTTTTAACTGTTTGATTCGGAGAAATGTATGCGACCACCAAAATGACAAGACGTGCTGGTATGTGCGGTAGGCGGGCGTCTTAATTGCTACGAAAGTTGGACCCCCAGACGAAGGTAGCGAAGAGACCATGCGAAGTCATGCGAAGAGAAGACCACGAAGGGTAGTCATGCGCATGCTTAAAAATTAGAAATATTAGAGACAATCAAAAATACCCGTTTACTTAATTAGTTAGTTCTTTTAATTGATAAATCTTTTTTAATCACAATTAAAAATATTATATTGACAGTGACAAGAATTAACCTCAAAAGTATGAAAATGATAAGCACTTGAATATCTATTCAAATAATTCCATATTACTTACTCCTATATTTTTAAGAATGATGAGCTTTGTCAGACGCTTACCAGGAAATATTATTATTAATATATATAGTTCACACATATATAAATATATCCTCAGATTTCACACAACGAGCCCTGAGAGTTTGACAATTGAGCGTAAGAATCACAAGTTTATTCTGGATGAAGTCTAATAAGACTTGCTGGTGTGTGCGGTAAGCGGGCGTCTTAATTGCTACTACAGTTGGACCCCGAGACGAGGCTAGCAAAGATTCACCCCCAAGGCGCTGAATTGGTCAAATCAAACAGCGCGCGTTTCCCTCGACTGCCTGTTACGCATTTCCGTCCCTTTTCATGAAATCACTCCAACAAATATCCAGCAACCGAGAGTAAAGATGTTACAAATCAAAAATAAAAATAAACTTTCAGGACTCAAGGTGCAATATTAAGCGATACTCGTATAAAAGGTTACATTACGCTTAATTAAGAATAATGATATGCATAATGCTTTGTAATTTAGCAAAGAATACATTTTTTTGCAATATACAAACTGTTTAAGTTTATATGAACCTTAATACTTATTTAAAGTAAGATTGCATCAGAATTTATCGTACGATATGTTTCCGTTAATAATAACGGAAACTTCTACGGAAATCACGCTGATTCCAAGACTTTCTGTTGTCGCTTCATATAAAAAGTCCGAGATACTCTAGAAAATCTCTCATTTATTTTCGTCATATTGTAACACGCGTGTTATGTGTTCTATGTGTGTGCCGTTAGTAAGTGTTGTCTAGATGTTTATGTGTGTGTTTCTAAATGAATAATAAAAAATTAAAAAAATTGGAGTATCTTTCAACCAAAGCCTCCTCATCAATAACATCTATATTACATCAACCATCTAAATAACGATCATCGTTAAATCAATTCTTAACAATGGCCACGATCTTGTCATATATAAGGTAATTCGGGGAAGATGCTATTTTGTTAATAGTACTTTTATGCGTCTATAGATAGCAATATTGGGCCACCTCTGTGAAGAGTCTGGTCCGACATTAAGTGTGGCTTCTGATTTTATCTGGATTAATCGTCTTTAATCGGTGTTATGTTTGGATCTCTGGAGCATTTAAAGTGGTGAGTACAACTTTTATAATATTACGTTCCTCATATTTAAAGTTCATAAACGTACTTGTTATTTTAAATAAGATATTTGCAATATAAGTGATTTACGCATTGTTTCCCATACGATGTATGTAGAGGCGGCTATAACATCGTAACAAAAAAGGATATAAGCGCGTGTGGCATTTTCCCTCTATACTTGGGGGAAGATGCCATATGATTCAGAAATAAATCAAATTAACTTAAAATTTTTTTTTTTTTAAAAATTTTTGTAGCACTATATACTATTGTATAAAATATAAATGCGATTAATAATAATTGTTATAATTAATAATACTCTTAAATGCAATTAATGATAAGGGGTCTATCACCATTGCTTGCCCCCACCAGCACAGAATACGGGAGCACAGCCTTATTCCTCTGGTCAGAAAACGCAAACCAACCGGGCGTAAAAAAACTAACATCAGAAGTCTTAACTGAATCAGAGAGGACAGCAAACACGCGGGAAAAGACCCGAAGAAAGCTAGAAAAGGCGGGTAGGGTCAAAACACAAATAACAAGAAACCTTCAAAGAAACAGAAGAAAGAGACGTGTCAGTTTGTCATCCTCAAGCAAAGAAATTCCTCTAGATACTAGTGGTGACAGTTTTGATGCGGATAATGACGATTTTTGTGCTGTGTATAAAGGGTACTTCTGTGCTAAAAAAGGTCCCAAATGTGACTGGATTCAGTGCATCGAATGTAACAAATGGTTGCACGATGATTGCAATGATAATCATTTGCACTGAGTGAAATGTTGTGTAGACTATCATTTGAACCTATACTGTTATTTTAGTAAGCTAATTATGAATCAATTTTTTTTTTGGTTTTTTATATAGTTATTGTTACTTTATATTTAATTTCGTATAATGTTTGCTTTATATTTTTATTTACTGTGGTGTTTCATGATTAGTTGCAACTTCACCTATATATGGGGAAACATATCGCAATTAAAGGAATTTATTTAACATTAAACTTCTTTATTTATTTTCATACTAAGACGAGAATTCGTAATTAGTATACATAACCAATTAAACATTGAAAGATAAAGTACACTTTTTCATGGTCTTGTTATTTCAATTTTCAATGTACTAATCGAAAAATCCTTAAATGTGGCACCTATCCCCGACTTACCTTATATAATTTTTTAAAATAGCTTGGTTTCTTGTTCTTTCACAACACGAGGTTCTCATTAAATATCGTACAAGAAAGAAATGGGCTTGAAAACCTGCTAATATTCTGCTGTCTATTCAAAATGCAACATTAAAAAGGATGAGTAACAAAAAAATCGCTTAAGATAACCCAAAGGTTCATTGGATAGTTTTATATAAAAATCTCAAATTAAATAAAAAAGGAAGTCATTATAAACCAGTCTTTACGTAACCCAATTATTAAAAGAAATTCATCCGGAAAACTGACATATGACAGATATTTTTAGAGATAAAATTACATTATAAACAGAGCTCTCAACTTTATGAAAATAGATTAAACAACAAAAAAGTTTAACCAACGAAAGAGGCTTATATATAAAAAAATGTGTACTAAAAATACTTTATAAAGTGTGTAAAGAAAAACGTTTCTTGTATAAAAACAATGTTATCTTAAGTTAATACAAAGGGATCTTTGTAAGAAACAAGTAAAAGCGAAACACAGAATATTAAGTAATCATTATAAATTTCCGAAGATTTAAAAAAGATGTTCTTATAACTTCAAGACATGAAAAAAGACATCATTTAAAGTCTCCGCCTCTTTAAAATTCTTGAAAATAAAAATACTAATCATTTCTTTTTTAAAAAGTTTTCAAAAAATGATTTAAGGCTTTGTTTACACGATGATGCCTTTTTGTCAAGGTTGCCCTTTTTCGCTTTAGTGGATACTAGTGAAATAATAGAAACCTGGTTTATTTCATTGTTTATATCAAAAAGTTTTTCCATTTCACATTTTTAATGCTTTTTTAAATTTAGTCTTGTTAGCTATTTGTAACACTACTGTTTGTTAAAAAACTTATGGGGATATGCAAATTAAAAGAGAGCTTTAACGTAACTAATTTATAAATTTGAATCAAACGTTTATTTATGATAAGGACATTACATACGTTTAAGAATCATTAAATAGTATATATCATTAAAAAATACGTTACTTATCACGATATCACGGGAACTATTAGATATACAGACTTGAAGTTTCGTAAATATGTTTCTTTTGAGAAGAGATGGGTTAAAAATGGGTTATGAGGAAATATACTCTGGAGGAAGGTTACTGAATGAAAATGATAATTACATTTATGTTTTAGAAATTAAAACCCCGTCCTTTTTTTAACCAAGAGGTGAGGGCCTTAAAAATGTTTTTTTTGCAACACAAACAAAAGCTTAAGGCTAGTACAGAGACATCAGTAACTTAAAAACAGGATATCCATACAATATAAAATGCTCAGTAAAGCTGATGGGTAACGGCTACTACGTATATATTTATATAGTGTGTATTATAACAAAACAAAAAGTTATTATATTACATTTAATTACTCTTTAATTCCATTTTTAATTTCGGTAATAAGTAGTTATTTTTAAATCTAGTATAAAGCAAATGTAATAGTAATCTATTTTAACAAAAAAAAAAAAAAAAAAAACTGAGATTGAATATAATTGATACATTTTCAAAGTGTATCAATTATATTTAATCTTATATTAATCAATCAATCTTAATTGATTATATTACCTTTCCTAAAAATTATTGAAGTATTTGAATGTTAAGTATTTTATTCCTTCCTTAGTGGCTCGACAGCCCAGGGTGGGCCTTGGCCTTCTCAAGGAGCCTTTTCCAGGTTAGACTTCTTCCTGCTAGTGTTCTTCAGTTCTTAGTTCTCAAAACTAGAAGATCTTTTTCCAGGCCATCAATCCATCTAAGGTTTGACGCACCCTTTGTTCGTGTGCAAATTGATTGGGTATTGAAGACTTTTTTAATGGTGCGGTTTTCGTCCATTCTGACAACTTGATCTGCTAATTTAATTCGTTGTATTTTGATGAAGTTAACGATGTCAAATTTTTTATATAATTGATAGAGCTCGAAATGTGATCTTCTTCGCCACGTTTCATTTTCCTGAATTCCTCCAAAAATAAATTTTAAAATCTTCCTTTGGTAGATACTTATGTTCTTATCTGCTCGAGACATGGATCAAGCTTCACATGCATAAGTCAATACTGCTCTTAAAAGATTTTATACAGTAGAAACTTTGTTTTTCTTTTGATTAAATTCGATTCCATATATTTTCGTATTCCATTAAGATATGTATTAGCCCTGGTAATTCTCTTTTGGATTTCAGTAGTTTTCAATTGTTAATTTCCGAACCTAAATAAGTGAAACTATCAACAACTTCAAAATTATGCTCTTCAGTTTTAAAGTGAGAATTGGTAAGACATGATTTAGTGCACAATGCATGTTAAGTATTTTCTAAGAATTATAAAAAATTTTGAATGTATATTCTTTTTCTTTCAATAAAAAATGTTCACATTAATAAATACTTTGTTATCTTCATTCATTACAGCATCGGAAAATGACTAAACTCAGCACTCAATATTAATTTAAATGGATTAAATATTAATTCTTAAATGCACAATATCCATACATAAAGGGACAAATTTCTTAAAACAATCGCATTGCTATTTGTGTACAACCTTTTGATGCTCTGAAAAGCACACGTTCTAAAATATCGAAACATTTTATATAAATAAACGAAAACGTTAAGCTAAAATTCTATTTCCACAATTCATATTCAAACTTTTGTTAAATATTTCAAAGAGTCTTGGAAAATCTTTTGAATTTATAACGAATCACTATAAAGCTATTAATAATTCAATTGAAACATTCGAGACATTTCTCAATCAAATATTCTGAAATACTAAACTAAGATGCATGATATCTGTGTTAATATTTGTTCTTCATTCATTTTTAAATGAATTCATTGATGCTTAAGTAAACTGACGAATTCTTTTAAATTTAATTTGTGAATTTTTCATTGATAGTCTGTTTGTTTATTTTGTTATTTTATAGTCGTATTATTTTTATAATCTTAAATCATTAAAATTTTAAAACATTCTTAAGTCTACTAAGAATCGTATTTATATTTGCTAGAAAGAATTAAGAATATCTCTCTCAATTATTTTTATTTATAACCTCCGGACTTAATACATTTGATGAATTTAATTTCAATAAATAACAAAGATTTATTATCTTAAAACAAAATTATTCTACATTTAATTTTGCTTTAGGCCATGCTTTGAAACTTCTTGCTAAATTCAAATAAATGCACTATCATAGAATATTGAGGGGTAAAAATTCTTTTTTCTCATTTGTTCACGACTTGGCTTTAATTACTAAACTAAAATTATAAATTTTATCCCTATACGTACTGTTAATTTCAACACATAATTATTAAAAATATGTCTTCTTTCAGATAAGTATGTACGTTTTCAAAAAGTTTCTAAAGGTATTTAGCAAGTAAGCACATTCTTAAATATCCACACGTAATTATTTTACCTTTAATATTTTTAAATCGCAAAAGAAATTAAAAATAAAAACAGAAAGTAGAGTAAAAATTCCTTTAAAAAGCTACGTGATTAAAGGCAATAAATCTTTCAGTAGACACAGATGGTTTTGTCATTTCAAAAAATGTTGAAAAACACGAGAAGAAAAGAAAGAAATTTCATGCTTTCACTGCAAATAAAAAAGGTTAAAATATATAGGGATTACGAAAATATCCAATAAAGCTCATGTTTTCGTCAAATATAACATTGCTGTTTCAATTTTAATAAAAATTTAAAAACTTATCGAAATACATCGAAATATATTTTAGGTAAATTACATAAAATTTATAACTCTTAAGCTGCTTGTAAGTTTTCCAGAGACAATTTTAGATTGTTCATGTCTCAAATACTATTGTTTATTACGTATTTAAACATATCCACCCTTCACACGACCGAGATACCCCTGTAGTCAGGGTTACGAACTCGAGGTTGACGTGTTTTTGATCCTGGAGCCACTGAAAAATAAACACTGTAAAGGTGCCGATGCAAATTAAATTAGCATTAATGAATAAAATAAATTATTAATAACAAAAACTAAAATTATTCAATTATTGCTACAAAACTAAACTCAGTGGCGAAACAGCTCAGGAGGACCAAGGCCTACTGTTCCTATCTCAATTTTCGCGGATTTGGTCACCTAGGTGCATGAGCAGATGTTCCAATCAGATGGTCAATCTGACGCAAAAACCCCCAGTATTTAGTTCCAAAGCACAAGCTTTTGGTACTCATTTATCAACCCACTGAAGAGATGAAAGGCTGAGTCGTCCTGGCCCAGACCGGGATTTGAACCCCGGACCTGTAGTGAGGAAGCGCGATGCGCTACCACTGAGCCACTGGACTTCATTATTATTACGACATTACTTAATTATTTTAATCCATTATTTTATCTGTGTTTGGAATTACTTAACAAAGTATATACATAGGATTATAATCAATTGAAAAACAATCAAGCGTGATAAGGAAGAACGTTTGGACCCCAACCCTCCTTTTGTGTGCGTCATTGCAACTTAATGTACTAAATGTAAAATTATTCAAACTAGCAGTTTCAGATATATCGTCCAATAAAGACCCTAACACTTGCACTTAAAGGCTTAGATATCAATGGGCCCCATATTTTCACCAATTTATTTCCAACACAAGTGCCTTTGGTTATTTTTGCCTAAATTTATTGTGTATAATTGTACTCCTTCATAACTTTTAAAATGTCTTCTTTTTTTTATTCCATTTGCAATGTGTTTCATACTTACTTCTTATAAGTCCGTGTGATACTCTGTGGTACACGAGGAAATTGTAGATCTTTCTCTCTCTCTATATATATATAAAGTCTTTCGTGGTGCTGTAATAATATTACGTACTATCGCAACAATGCCAATGTTCAAGATAAGTCGCCAAGTTTGCAACCTCGATTTCGTATTTGTCATATGCGCTCAATTGGCAACCATGTGTTTCTCTTCATATAATGTATCTCTCTTCATAATACTGTTGCGATAGTACATTATATTGCAAACTTTCGCAGAAAAATATCGCAACTAATGCCTGGACTGGAATCGTTGCGTAAGAAGAAGGGCGTTGTCTCCCACGAAGACTTATAAACGATCAATGGAACTAAAAACTTAACTTTCCAGGAAGAGGACTTAATCAATGAAGTGTTGGATGATGCCGCTTCAATGATGAATTTAACTGAAGGGGAGTGTCAAGAACGATTTGGGGGGGACAAATAAAAAGACCTATATAATACATGTAAATTGCAATTTTACAATTTGAGCAATGATTATGAATGTATAATGGGTGTTGGTCCACCGTTAGGTGGACAGAGGGTACTCCTCCTAGTAAAACTTAAATAAATTTTTGATAGAAAATAAAGCTCAGAAACTAAAATTAATCTTTGAAAATTCAAATTCCAAACAAGTCTGCTGCTGATGCCATTCATAATTAATAGAAGTTAAGGTATAAATTAATAAAATCTCATAACAAATTCATTACATAGTTTTTCTATAAATATGTATGCATTAAGGAATATATATATAAAATAAACACGCAGTTTATTGATTTAGATTTTTAGTAATTTTATTGCTATCTTTATGAACTAAATAAAAATTATATTCTAAATAGCTAAGAAATATACACACATACATATACTATATAATTCAAAATTTAATTATCATGTTTATATGATTAAGCATGCCAAGCAATTTATGTTCTCAATTAAATGAAAAAATTTCGAAATTTCTTTAAGAGCAGTTTACTCAAAAGGAATTTTACTTGGCATTTCTTTTTCAAATTTAATAAATTCTTCTAGAGCTATATGATAAATTTACAAATAAAATACGAATTATAATTAAGTAATCTTGCTAGACAATTATTTTTCTGCTAATTTTAAACTTAAAAAAATGAAATTTGTTAGCAATTTCAAGAAAGAAAAATTTAATGACTTTACAATGCACCCCACACTGAACGAACAAATCGGAATTGTCTTACATCCTTTAAACAAATGAGTAAAGTTGTTTTCCTGTCTAAAAAAGGGTCTTTCGGGTAAAAATTTGAGACTTTACCAGCTTAAGAGATTTGTAGTCTAGTCTTTCTAAGCCTTTTCATTTAGAAATATCAAAAAGGATGGTAATCTAATTCGTATTTAAAAAAATAGTTTTTATGTGGAAAATTTGCACACAAATATTGAAAAAGCACTAAAGCATGAGCATCGTAGAAAGGGTGTACTTGATTTACATGGATAAAAATTTACCATACAAAAAATAAAATTGCATGAAATGCTGTAAGTTCCGAATGTTGATAAAGAATTCATTTGTAAGATGTTAAAGCTACAAATTTCAAAAATACCGCAAAAAGTATTTTTTGCATTTTCTTGTGACTTATATCATTAGGAAGATTACCACCAAATTTCAGATGTGATGGCAAATTAGTTTTTAAGATGCTTGAAGTTTTCTGGGCTAAGGTTTTGCTTTCGGTTTCCTTTTAAAGCATTTTCCCCCGTCTTAAATTGAATTAATTCAAAATATTTTTGAGTGCAATCAACTTTTTCAGCGGGAAAGGGTTATTCATTTCAATTTTCATTACTAAAATCATTTATGCTTTGAGTTTTTTTTTTTTTGAGTTATCATAATTAGTTAATTAAAATTGATTCAAGGCCAATTTCTGTTTTTTAAAAAATAGCTTACATTACTTACAAGTTTTTCACTAATTTTCATCTTCTTGAGAAAATGCGACGGCCAAACCTTTCTCAAGTTGCTATGAGAAAATAATATTTGGAAGGGATGGAATATTACTGAAAATGATATATCTAAAAACCAGCCCTTCACTGTGATACTGCAATAAGACTTCCGAATATAAGTATTCTGACTATAAGTATTGCGGATAAAACTGAATATTTCCGTGATGTTCCGAACTACATTATAATAAACATACAGTAGTACTATATTATAGTTATTTGAGTTATTGTTGGGTGACTTTAAATTTGTTAAACTCTTTTTCTATTAAAAAAAAAAATATATTTTATGTACAAACCTTGTGATTTTTAGTATGATTATTATGTTGTACATAAATATTTTGTGTTTCAAAACTTTCGTGAAAATATTTTGTTAAGATTAAGCTGAAAAAACTGTGGTCATTACAAACACACTATCAATATTGTGCAAAAATTCATTTTGAATTAAAAAAATATGTTTCCCGTCATAATTAATTGAAATAGTATTTTGATATAGAACATAAGTTGGAAAATAACGTATTGAAAAATTATAGCTTTACAGGCATTATAGTTTTTTGTTTTATGCTCTTAAAAACTTTAAATGCCTTTTCCTCAGACTTTTAATTTTGAAGATGTAGATTTTTCTAGTCCCTAAGACTTCTTTTCTGTTCAAGATAAAGTCTTGAAATTTTTTGTAGGTACTCCCAATAGTATGTTCTTTTAAAGTTAGTATGGATTTAAGTCTGAGATCTCTAGTTATTTTTTTTAAAAATGCTAAATTTAATATTTTAAAAAATTTCGTGTTTTTTCCAGATTTAGCTAGAAAAATAACTATTAAAAATCAACAATGGAACAGATATTCAAATCCATACTAACTTTTGCTTGCAATAATCTAAAAAACATGAACGACTTAAAATGACTAAAATTTTTTAGAAATAGAGCATTTTATCAGTTTGAAAAAACTTTGAAAATTCTTAACTTTCTAAAATTGTAGATAATGACTGGTCAATCTGACTTTTTACTTTCAGAATCAACTTAATAATATACGAATAATCTGAATAAAAAACTTATTATTATTACTGTTACTATTTCCAAAAAAAAAATTTCTCTAAAAAAGGCTACTGTGTAGCTTTAAGTTAATGAAACACTTTTTGAAGAATTTTAGGATAAATTCCCTAATTATTATATTTTTCTCCACCGTGTGTACCAGAACCTACTAGTCGTTTCAAATACACAATTGGAAATATCGGAATATTTATTCATGATGTGTGTGCATAAGTAATTTTTATATATATAAGTAATTATTCTTCAAAGTAATATCAAAGAACATGGAGAAAATGAGATAATTTTCATGTGTTTCTTCAATAAAAAAAAGAAAATATATACTTGACATTAATTTGTAGAATGATTTTGATGCTTTAGTATTGAATAGAATCAACAAAAATTTGCCTTGAAGAGAATAAAATTCATTCGACACATAATCATTATATTTAAATATATTGAAATCTCCTGGTTTGAATTGCATTATGGCGTGCATCTGTATTGCGAGATTGCTGGTGATCGCATTGATTACATCCATGTTATCATGAAAATATTTTATTACTTTCACAAGAAATATTAAATAAGGTTTTTTTCATGCATCATCTTACGATTTATTTTTAAATAAAATTGTTTACTGTATAACCGTTCTAGAATAATTCTCCACATTTCGAAAAGTTAGATTTCGTGCATTTCTCTCAAATCAATTCCTCAGAAAAAACAAATGTGCTTAAATCAATCATAACACTGTATGTGTGTGTGTGAGAAAAGTAACAAAATTATAACATCGCTTGAATTCCGCCCCCCCCCAAATTGTCTATTTTACATATTGACAAATATTATTAAAATTTCCACAATATTTTTAATATATGTAAGGATATTTCAAGAAAATAAGTCAACATATGGATACATTCTTTTAGTACAGATATATAAAAAGTGTGCGTGCGCGTAGTAATTCATATTAACTTCCTTTTTAAAAGCTTTTCGATTTTCACTACCCCAGTACTTTCAGTTAAATAACCATTTGATGTTACCTTAACGCTTAACTTAACTTGGTCTTAACTTTACCATGCCAAAAAATATATACTCGGCATTTGTTCACTTCTTCGTTTTGCAATTCCCTCGTACGATTTTTGTCATCCCAATCACATTAACCGTTCATGGGAAGTCATATGAACTTGGGAACTTCCGATCTGTGTTTCATATAAAAGCAGAGATTCTCTGGAAAATTACCCCCCCCCCCGCTTCTTGCCGTTATGCAAAACGCGCATACGTCTTTTTGTTTCTATGCATCTTTCATAATTTATTTGTGTTTATGTGTGTCTAAATATACAATAAATAGGATTATCATTAATAGAAGGATGTCTCATCAATACAACCATAACATCAATAATATAGATATGGTCGTCAGTAAAGAAAAACTTACCACTCCAATACACGATATGTATATTAAGTACATGTATGATATGGTCATTTACGTTTGCATTATATTCTTATGTACTTAAAGATTAATTTGAAAATACAAAATATAGTCTAAATATCTGGGACTTCATTTTCAAGGGATCTCTCTTACAATCGAATAATAAAATCAACTTTGACAATAGGCGCATTCGGACGAATCATTTTTTAAAAATAAAAAATCTCAGATGAGTAAAAGATTGAAACACATTTTCGAATGTATGTTTCTATTACAGAATTTTTCAAATCACTAATGGTTTTGATAAAACAAGTTAAAATCACCTGAATTCTAACCTTAAGAAAGATACAATAAACTAAGATCTAATCACATCAAAGATATAAATGATTAAAGTAATAAATAAGATCATTTCCTTTTAAATAAAGGAGAAGAGATCCAATCAAGATAATCTAATACTTCTGTCCTCTTTATAATCACGATGAAGATAAGATTACAAAATGAAAGATTTATTAGAAATATTTGGTAGTTACGTATTATCGCAACCGTATTGGTGACATTATATGAAACGAATCACATGGTTGCTAATTCAGCGCGTTCGATACATGCTAAATCAGGGTTGCCGACTTGGCGATTTATCTTGAAAGTTGGCATTGTTGCGATTTTTTACTGAAATAGGGGCGAGTTTCAAACAGTATTTAATCTCGTAAAATTCACAGAGAAGTGCATTTCTCTTATGGGATGAGGTATCCGACTAGACTCAAAGCATTTTTTTTTTCTTAAATTTTAGAGATATGAGGTATTTTTTTGTAATTTTTTCAGATTTATTTAGCAAATTACATGAGGGAAAATGTAAAATTTTAAATTTAAAAAAAAAAGAGGAAAAAATTGGTGAACATTTATACAAATTTACATTTACATACCATTAAACAAATTTTCTGAGCTAATTTTCACTTTGTATGCCATTTAGCGGGCTTATGATTGATGAAAAACAGTCACTTGAAAATAATCGTATACTTAAACATTTTTCAATCTTGTTTCAAAATATCTAAATTTATATCTCATAAGAAGAAAAGAAAAAAAAGGGGGGGGGATTTTGAAGAAAAATATTTTCTATACGAAGTCTTTACTAGAAACAATGCGATTTCAACTAAATAATTCATCCTTGAAATATCATCAATTTTGAACGACTGAAAACTATGTAAAAATTGAAAATGATTGACATTAAGAATGAGCAGTACATGTGTGTATACGAGTACTTCTCATGGTAATTATTTAGAAAATCATTATATTTGGAAATGACTAATAAAGTTTTAAGTACTTTAAACAGCATTGAATTGATTTCGTGTTAATGGAATCAATAAAATATGTTGATAATTGAGGCATTTTATTTCACATCACATAATGCATTCATTTTCCAATTTTGTTTCATCTCATTTAATGGACCTTCTCCTTTGACAGTATTTAAAATCTGCAGAGCATTAATTTAATTTTGAATACTAATTACATGAAGCAGGGATGCGTGCATTTCACAGCAAGTAATAACGTAACTTTGGTCACTGTTATCCGACTCTTTCCGTGTAGGAATTTAAGAATTAAGTCGAAAATGATTTATTAAAGGTAAATTAAGGAAGTGTTTCAAAAATTTAATTAATATATTTCAGTTTCATGAGCATGTTTCTACTATCAAAAAATATATTTAATATTGTCAGAAAGGGGTTGAATTATTGAAAAAAAAATGGGAAAATACTTACTTTTGTTCAACTGGTCTTAAGACTCAAAATAAATTTTTTCTAAGATATAAATAATAAAAAAGGATGATTATTGATAAATGAGTACAGAGTAGAGAATAGTGCAATTTATACATTCCAACATTTCATTACCCAGCTTTATCTACCCGCACCGTCGGATCAGTCCGATCCAGACTTTTTCCGTCTTTCTCTTTATTGTGCACTATCAGTTCGGCAGGTCTTATTCAATTCCTACTAATATAGCTCACTCTCTCATATATGTATATATATATTGTTCAAATTTTCAGTCATCAATAAAATACTTTCTATTCATCCAATCAAGTTGAAATAATTTTTTTAAACTTGTAGTGGATGACTCTTGATGTTATTACAGTTTTTTCAATTATTAATTCATTAATTACCTGTTAATTAATTAAATTAATTACCGGTTTTCGGCGTCACCTTTGATTCGTCTTCATTCTTGTAACAACGTAACTTAAAACAATGACAAAAGTTGGCGTCTAAAACCGGTTTTTCAGCCAAACCGGGTGTGTATTGTTACAACAATGCTGCAGACAAATCATGCTCTTTTTTCAATTCCTACTATTAGTTCACTCTCTCCCTATATATATATCTTGCTCAAATTTTCAATCTCTAATAAAATACTTTCTGTTCATCCATCCAAAGTAGGAATTGATTTTTTTAAAAAATTTATATTACTTGCTTTAATGGCATGCATACCTGATGGGTTTTTTTGCAACTATTTAGTATTCGTCCTCTCATCAAAAAAAAAATATGTGAAAAATTGCTGAAATGTTTCATTTTGACAAAAATTGCTCTTTGATTCTTTACCACATTAAAAAGACTCAAATATCTAAACTTCATTTCTCTTTTGGCAGTACTTGACATAAAAACTAGTTCTTCATTTTATTTTTACTTCATCTAAACTCCAGAGAATGTTTTTTCCCACATAAATAGGCTTTACGATTCTGAAAAAAATTTAGACTCGCCCTATTACACAAGTACAGTAATAATTTTATATAAAACATATATTTATCTTGCGATATTTGGCTTCTGTAAATCATAATTTAAATTAAAAACGTATAGCAAAAGCACATTTAATTACACTGCTGCCCATTTAAATTGCAAGATCAAGAAGGAAAACAAATAACAAAACTTAGCCTATTGTGCGCATACAGCATACTTGGAAGGAAATATTATTAAAAATTGTAACCAATTTTAGGGTATGCAGAGTCTAGTATTAATACAAAGAGATGCTGCCTACAGCAGCTAAAACGACTCTTACCCGGTTATGTATCAAGTCAAACAAGAGCCTAGATTACAAATACGGAAAAATCATTCCATGCCTCAATTCGTCAATCGTAATGCAAGGAGAGTGGTTGCGGCCCAGTCGCGCCTCATCCCATGGCCATATATTTTCATGGTACCAGAGATCTGGAGAACGTGTTAATTAGAGCAATAAACTAACGTTATCTGTGTCGAAGGAAGTTAGCATACAACAGGCAACGTATGATCTTGCGCAACCTTGTTGAAAGATGATGTCTCCGAGGTCTCGAAGATAGAACACAGCCCCAGGCCTTAACATCCGAGAAATGTAACTCTGGCTGCTCAGATTATTAACGACGTGAACAAGAGATTTTCGTATTCGTGTACTCCATTGCTGCTCATGCTATCAGACTTGTTGCAGAGCCCGTATGATGCTACAGATACGAGCATTCTCAATGCCTCCAGATACGGATACGTCCCTTATCATGATGCACTCGGTACCGGACCTCGTCTGAAATGACATCGTCATTTCAGACGAGTCAGTTTTAATCAGTTTTTTGATCGGCGCACCACTACCACCACGCATCTATATACTGCCGTCTCAAAGAAAGCCGAAATAATTGTTGCAATGTATATAGTCCATGTTGCTTCAGACGTCGTCGCACTGTTCAACCACGAACGGATACGCAAATAAACCTACTTTCTGGTTCAAGGTTCGTATGTGGCTGGCTGTACGATCCAACAAGTTTCCGTGGGCAGCCTAGTGGTTAGAGCATTGGACTCCAGCCCGGAAGGCCTGGGTTCGATGCCTGATGCCACCAAATGCCCATTGAGTACAGACGAAGAACGTGCTCGTTAAATCAGTGGGTCCGAATGGTGTCGCCATCTATCGTGTTGTACCGAGCAAAATCGCACTGTCACCTTCATGGGAGCTCAAAGCTTCGGCTAACGACAGGCGTAAAATTCTAGCCCTTAGCCGCGATGAATTTCGTAGACTTTGATCTGATGTTACTGTCGATCAGGTGGCATAAGCAACAACAGCAACAAGTTTCACCTGACAACAGGGTCTATCCTCTGGGGCGCTAATTGTTAGAGGTCGTTAAGATTTGTATAACTCTCCTGAACCTATCGATTCCATATTCGCTTAGGAATCGTTTGATTCCAACCAATGCGATTAGTAATATCATGGAACGATAAACCGCAATCTCGATGGGACACGATTCCACCGTTATTGAATTTTGACAGAAAGCTCTCTTTATAGGAGGCTTCACACGATCTTCTCACAAACCACCAACATTCAAATCTGATTTTAGAAAGAGAAGCTTGCTGCGTAACTTTCCTTTTATAATGAGCTTGAGATGTCTTTTTTCCCTTCTGCGTTGTTCGAATGAGCTAAAACAATAATTTGTAGATCCTAGCTTCTTTCCTTTTTTAATCCGAATTTGACATTTGCATCACACCTCCTTCATGGTGTTGGAATGTTATCGCCAGCAGTTTATTATATTGATATATATTCCCCAATAATTAATAATTCGATTTTTTTTTCTTTTATCATTTCAAACAGCCTGGCTGCCAAGTATTTTCGTCATTTCAGGTGTCGCACATGCAATAATAGCACTTTTTAATGTAAGTTTTATTAAATGTAGAATTACGGACCAATTGACCAATCCATCATAAAGTTATACAAATCCCAAAAATTTCGCATTTCTATTTATATTGGCGCACAAAGAAAGGAAACTACAAACAAAAATCTTTAGTTTAACATACAAACTGATTTCATTCTTATTCTACATATTTGTTAGCATAAAAACAATTTTTGGCTTATAGAGCATACATATATTAGTTTTGCTTTTGTATTTCTTTTTAATCATTACATTAAATTGGGTTTTATACTTTGAGATTTACGAAAAAAGCGAATTTTTTTAGTTTTATTAAATGTCATAATGATATAATTTTTCAAGAATAAATGGAAATTTACCATTACAGAAATACATACAAAGAAAAATCTAGGACTTTTAAATACTGAGTGAATTATTTTTTTAAAAAAAATTGAGATTTTTTATAAAATTAAATAAATCATTTTGCTCGTGTATAGGACCATAATTTTTTTAAGAAAAATGAAAAAAAAGTAATCCGAATTTCAAATTTTGTGATCACAAACGTGTTGATGCATCGCATAAATTTAAATAACGACATAAAGAAGAGAATGACAAGCAAATTGACATTTCATTAACTAAACTTCACCTCCCATTTAATGCTTTCTTTTATTTAAGATACAGCAGATCTCATCGTTCTGTAAATTAACTCTAGTGACATTTCTTCGTGACTCAAACCAGCGGTCTTCAAACTTTTCAACTCACAGAACCCCTAGAACTAGAAGGGTTTTTGTAGAACCTCTAGATCTAGAAAGTATTTTTGTAAAACTCTATTCAACACACACTTAGAAGAATATATCTTAAAATATTTAAAGAGTAGATCAACAATAGATCAATTTAAAAGTAATTAAAAGTACCACATTTATTATTAAAAAATTTTAATCTAATTTTAATATAATTTACTCATGAATAATATTAATCTGTGCTACAAGTGTCACCATGCAGTAGTAATTGAGATATGTGATTGCATTTTTTCATACAAACTGTCAAAGTCTTGGTCTGTTGAGAATTGAATTTCATATTCTGAGTTTCATTTGATTCTATACTTTGTTTTTGTAGTCACTCACGCTGAGTAATATTTCAATAATAATATTTTTGCCAATGTTCCGACTGACATTAAAATGTTAGCAGCTGTGTGAGAAATACTGTGTATTTTGCATGAATTTCCAACCTAAAATTTAGGATCTGCTCCTGCTTAAATTTAGATTTTTAACATCGAATCTGTTGATAAATTGTAGGTGTTTTTCCACAAACATGAAAAATGCACTTTCTATTAGAAAGCTATCTAGTTTTGGAAGACATAGTACTACCAAATATAAAATTATTTCGTGGAACTCAGTATAATAAACAGTAAAATATTCACACACAATCTAGTATAATTAATATATATAACATAAAACATTTTAATATTCTTTATATTATAATAAGTTTAAAAGTATTTCAAGATAAAGTTATTGTATATGAATAAGCTTTTCACAGTTTCTAAATGACAGGGACTAAATTTAAATTCTTGTGGATATACAAACAATTTAGAGAACATGAATTAATTTTACATAGACATTTATAAGCTTCTTTTGATTTTTTTCAATTTCTACCATAATTCACTCTTTCCCTATATATATATATCTTGTTCAAATTTTTAATCGTTAATAAAATACTTTATATTCATTCATTCAAGTTCAAATACGTTTTTTAAACTTCTAGGGGTTGACAATTAATGTTAATACAGTTTTTCAGATATTAATTTATCAATTAAATTAAAAAATGAATAAAAGTAACAAACACAAAAATAATAGTCCAACAACATATGTAGAAAGAAAAATAGTTCGTTGTGTCCCTGTAGCACAATGGAATGCGCGTTGGACTTCTAATCCAAAAGTCCTGGTTTCAAATTCCACCTGGAATGGCCTAGTTTCTGAGAATGTGATTTCTTTTTTACTATACTATTTTAGTAGAATAGTTAAATTTGATTTTATGTATATATAAACAGTAACAAACGAAAAATAGTCCAACACCATACATAAAAAGGAAAATTGCTTTTTATTTTGTAACTTAATATTGTGATTCTGTCATATGTATATACATATTTATATTAATTGTAACTACATAATAAAAAGAAACTGAAATAAAAATTTTCTTTATTGACCCAAGTAGGAATTGACATAAAAATGTTTTTTAGATTACTTGATTTTCTGTGACTTGTGGAACATCAGGGCTCCGTGGAGCACAATTTAAAGACCACTGACTTAAACCATCCCATTAAAAGAGACTTAACTTCGTATATAAATCACCAAAAGAGCGATAACTCGCCAATTCTAGTCTCTCGACTACCGTGTCGGAGAGTAAAGAGGGAAGAAACAGCGCAGGAAACGTCTCTGGCTAAGTAGGTGTTGCGCAGGACAACAATCTTCCCGAGCTACCAGGAAATTTCTTCCTCTTTCATGAGGGGACGGATATTTCTTTTGTCGCATTGAGGTCCCGGAACACGATATGAGAATGGAATATACCGCAAAAATGCAGCCTTTTCAAGAAGTTCACAGATTCGATTTCGTCATTGGCTCTTTCAGAGAGAGAGAGAGAGAGAAAATTATCACTATTGAGAGACCCAAATAATGAAGGCACTTATTAGACATTAAATAAATCGTATTGTTGCTTTGTTTGAAGTAAATGAGAAATAATTTATTTGAAGTTGCATATGGAGCTTTTTTAAATCGATGTTTTCCTTTTTTATCGATATATATGATTCAAATTTCTGTATTAATATGAGCAAAGGATAAAGTATTCAACAGCGCAAAAAAAGAAAAGCTCATATCAAACTTTTTTCGAAAATTGCTTAGAGTTAGTTGAATGAGTGCTTGTTAATGTCGCCCTGTTCAGCTACACGAGGGCTTTTGGCAACAGATCTCGACATTTTGAGCCATGATCAAGTGACAAGGATGACACCTGAGCTGGCACCCCTCTCCTAACTACCACACCAACGGGAGGACGTTTGAGCTCTCGACAGATTTAACGTGCATCACTCCCCTACATGACGAGTCTTTAGTGGTACTGGGCTCCAAATCATGACATGCCAGCCACGATCCGATACCTTGACCAATCGGCTACCGCGGCCCCTGCATGAGTTCGTGAACATTATATATATATATAGACTATTTCAACCACATTGCTCAGAGCAGTGATTTTCACCCACTGTGCCGCGGCACTATTGTGTGCCGTCATTTTTTTTATTATGTATAATCTGAGAAAAAATTAAAATTCGTGGAACCGAATCATTTTTGGCCGTTTTACAGAAATAAACTAAAAGTATTCGTCGTATAGTTATTCTTTTGTAGATTAGATGGATATTAAAAAATTTGATTGAGTTCTTATCCATTTGTGATACAGATACATCTGTATATAAACTAACTTTAAATGAAGAGAAAAAATTAATTTCACTCTGTAATAACCGAGATTTAATTTCAAAACACTCGGAAGAATCAATCCATTTTGGATTAAAATTAGAGGCTATTATCTCATAATATCCACACAAAATTTTTGAAAATATTATAATTTTCTACATCTTATTTGACTGAATTCAGATTTTGAGCAATAACAAGTATCACAATGAAAAAAAGATCAAGACTTTTAAATGTAGATGACGAAATGAGAGAGCATTATCATTTTTACGGCCAAATGCAAGCAAAGTTATCAAAAATTATCAAGCTAAAATTTCCCATTAAACGTATTCTTATAATAATTTTGTAATTAGCTTCTCAATAAACATTTTGTTGTCTTTGTCGTGAATTTTTAATTTAGCATTGAAAATTATTATCATGAACTACTTAACATAGTGTATTACAGCTAAGTTAAAATTATTTTAAACTTATTTCATTGTTTCTGTACCGCCAAATTTTGAAATTGTTAGAAGTGTACCACAACAAAAAAAATAAGGTTAAGAATCACTGGATAGGGTTTATAATAACCTTAATTCTCGATTGTATACAAGTCTTTCTTCAAAAAATATATCCCTATTTTTCGTTGAATGCTAAAATGACTTGCATGAATAATAATACTATCATTCAACCATTCGCCTATACGTCAACTTACCAAAAATTACATAACCGTGGTAGCCTGGTGGTAATAATATGAACTCGTGACCGACGTTTGGCGGGTTCGAGTCCTGCTGCCACTGAAGACTAGCCGTAGATGAGCTGATGTCCATTAAAATGTCAAGGATCAAATTCCTCTTGGCGTGGTAATTTGGAGAGAGAGTTCCGGCTCCGGTATCGTTCTCGTCACATGACTGAGGCTCATAGTTACGAGGTCCATCGCCAATATCCCTTGTGTTGCTTTATACGAGACGTGAATACATAACTCTTTCCTTCACCAAGAATTACAATTTATAAATGTAGCAAACTTTTAAACTATTCTAAGGAATTCTAAGAGATTTACATCGTATCGCAGCAAATATATTGTTGAATTTTACTTCTGATGAATATATAATTATACAGAATACAGAACTTTAAGCACATCGAGTTCAGTAATTAAGTAACAATTTTTTTAAATTACATTTATATAATTTGTTTCTGAAAATTTTTTCGTTAATTATAATATATAATATGAAACAAAAAATATCTTCCAGTTCAAAAATATTATAATCTACCAAAAAGAAAAGCAATCTCTGAACTAGAGATATGAGTAAATATCGTTTCTAGATCTAGCATGCACGTTTTATATTCGTATCTTTTTAATCATACATATATTACATTATTTTTATTTTAATATATTAGATATACTCATTTTTTTATTTTGTTCTTGTACAGTTAATTACATTAAAATTTTTGTTATCTAAATTATTTAAAATTTGCAAGTAAGCAACAAACAATTTTTGGGAAATGTTCAGTAGTAGTAACTCTTATAAGTGATATTGCTTTACCGAATCTATGAATGCTATATTTTTTTCTTATACACCCAAGCAAGTAATGCATGTTAATTCTCGTTTTACCAAATGTTATAAATGTATTTGAGTAGTTAACATAAATATTTAATGTGATACATACAGATAAAAATAAAGGTTATTGCACTGTTCAACAAGTAAGGCACAATAAGTGGGAAAATTTACTAACCGTTCATCCGGCGCTAGTTAAGAAACGATGTAGAACATTCCGCTGCTCTTGATTCTAACGTAGATAAATTATCCAGTTGATTTTGTTAAAACAGTTGACAGATTTTAAAGCATGTTTGGCTATATCCTCAGTTTTTTATGTAGGTATAACCTGTAGAACTCCACCATGTTGGAAGGACCAGCAACAATATTTACAAGAACTTTATTTACAAATTCCATATTTAACTCATCAAATTAAAAGTTAAAAATCGGCAGACGATTTGAGTTGAGCTGTTGCAGAGTGACTGCAATCAGAATTATAGTCAGCAATGTATATTGAGCCGGCTCAAGATCATGATGGTTGGGTGATGTTCAAGCGCCGCCTCATAGGAATTAATTCTAATGTTGCAGTGATCAAAGAATAAGATGAGTACTTGGATTAACGCAAGGAATCCAGGGAACTAAGAAAATCTGTGAAAATAAAACAAACAAAAAATCTTTTTTTTTTGTTGCTATTATGTATATTTTTACGTTTTGTTAATGAAAAATATCTTCGCAGTAAAAATAGAATATGCAGGATGAAACTAGAAGATATCAAATAAGAGACATCAGAATGATTCATTGAATCATTGTTTAATGTTTCTTCTACAAGCAGGAGCTAATCCAAATGTACAAGATCAAAGTGGAAAGACTCCGTTACATTATGCTGCTAAAAATAACTGCCTTCAAGCTATAGAACTTCTTTTAAAAGCAAAAGCTGATCAAAATATGCAAGATCAAAGTGGAAAGATTCCATTTGAATATGCTACTGAACATGAGTGCCGTGTCAAGCTTTGAAGATTTGGGTTATGATTTAGATGATTCTCATGAAAATGAAGGGAATCCGACAACACTTGAGGATTCGGTAGATGATTGTTCAAATAACTCTGGTGATGATAGTCAGATAAAGTCTGTTAAATCGAGTGATTGTAACACAGAAGAAGATTCAAACTGTAGTTAAAGTGATAATCTTTGTAATGATGATAAAAATGACAATGAAAAAGATGATAAAGAAACTGTAACAAATTTAATACTTGAAGAAATAGAAGGTGTTCTCAGTGATCGTGTGAAACCACGCTATGGAACCAAAGAGTATATAGGGAGGGTTAATGATATTACCGACCAAGACGATAAAGATGAAGCTTTAGACATCATAGAAAGCATCAGTAGTAATTTATTGTTACAAGGTGGGAAAGCAAAAGAAGAATTTTTCTCCAGCGGTAGCGATACTGAGCTAGCACAAAATTATAGATCTGATTATATACATAATCCCGTGGGGAAATTGAAAACGAGCTAATAAGCATAGCATATGAAGGTGTTGTAGGCAGAGATAGACAAGCTCAAAAGGGGAAGCTAGAGGCGGTTAAGATAGATAATCAATGTTTTTATATGAAATATTCACAAGATTGTATTATTGAACCTGCGAAAGTCTTAAACCATGAAGAAGCTCCCATAAACTGCTCCCTATAAAGCAACATGAAAGCAACTGGTGAAGTACCTCGAAATTTCAAACTATGACCTAGTGACTAGAACGACATCTGAGCTCGCTTCCACTTCTCTGGACTTCTGCAAAAACGCTAACGGGATAACTTTGAGCCTCGACAATTTCAACGTACACCAGTTCCACTACACATTGGGTCCTCATTAGCACTATAGCTCGAATTCATGACCCACCAGTTATGAGTTCATGATGATAACCACTAGGCTACCGCGGCGGCTCGTTAACTTAGAACCATCAAGGTAAATATGGATAACACGTCTTGTACACGCGTGACTGATTTAAATTCCCTAAGCCAAAGTACGCACTGCGCCTTTTGCTGTGGCGTCCACATCTTTACTAATGAAGTCAATGTAACAAGTTTATCGTCTGCGGTTGCCGAATAATACATGCACGTGCGGCCGATCGGGATAGACCCAAAAATTCTAGGAGGGGTTTATAATCAACGGATGAGCAGCTCATTACATTCTGATATGAATACATTCTGATATGATACATCCGTAATAATAAGCCATAACTTTTGGATACTTAAAGCCCGGACACCCTGTATTTGCAAGAGAGGATAAAACAAACCAATCAACTGTCTCATAAATGTATCTACTGCAAGTTGGTGAATTGTGTTGATTCAAGTTTGAGAGATTCAAACGCAATTAGGAAACAAACATTCTTATATAGATAAGAATCCACTTGAAATATCCAGAAAGATAAAATAGAAAGGGGATAAATTACTAAGTCTATTGAATGGAATATCATTGTACGTGAACGTTTGGAAGGTAAAGGTTAATTATTATTTATAAGCACACACAAGCAAAGGTTATTTTCAGAAATAAATAAAATAATTATAATTAAAACTTGTCTTGCGCATTATTACTTTTCCGTTCAAAAAGTATTGTTAATATTTTAATGTATGAAAACATTGTGTAGTTGAGGAAGTAGGTTATTGATGCTCGTAATATCAATGTGGGCAGTAGTAAGTATAAAGGCCAGATATTGTGCTGTTGGTAAGTTGGTTTCTTGTCATGGACAATAATTAAATGGAATCAAAGGTTGCGCAAACAGCATCGGCAATCTCGATGCAGATTCATACACTCAAGAGCCTAAACATTATGACCACCTGTCAGCAACGAATTGGCCTACCTTTGGCGCGCAACACAGCTTCAACCCGCCTTGGCATGGATGCCACAAATCCTTGGTAGATGGCCGGAGACAGATTGTACCAGACGTTAAGCAACGGTCACGCAAATCCGAGATGTTGCTAATTGGTAGTCTTTGAACTCTGAGCTGCCGTCTCACAAAAGAATGTCCCCAAAGCATAATACCGCCACCACCGGCCTGTGTATGACCTACTGTACATTGAGGGAGCAACTGTTCGCCTGGAAGACGGCGTATCCTGACACGGCCATCGGCGTGATGAATGACAAACTATGATTAATCTGACCAGGCAACTCTCTCTCACTGATCCATGGACTAGTCGTGATGTTCCCGGGCCCAGCGCAGGCACAGTTTGCGATGACGCTTGGTCAGCAAAGGCACACGTGTGGGACGTTTGCTGCGTAGCACCATATCCAACAGTGTCCGCTGAACAGTGTGCTCCGATACTATTCTACTTGGCCCTGCATTGTATTGGGTTGTCTGGCTCCGGTTTTGCTTCACCATGCGAGACAATCTCCGACGACCTTTTTCTTTGATAGCGTGTGGACGTCCAACATCATGTCGTCTACTGCTGGTTTCACCGTCATTCATCCACTTTGCATAAGTACTAACAACTGTAGATTGCGAACAACCCACAAGTCGTGCAGTTTCGGAAATACTTGTTTCGAACCTTCGAACCATTGCAATCTGCTCTCTATCAAAGTCACTTAGATCCGCAGCCTTTCCCATCACACACAGAAGTAAGTGAAAGAATGATTCTTCAGACTCTCCAGCAGCAGTTAAATACCACTTCCACCTGATCAAGTCCCTTCCAAGTCATCCAGGCGAGTTCATTGCAAGATGTAGGGTAGTCATAATATTTTGGCTCCTGAGTGTATAAGACCTCACAGGGGTTATTGCAAATGTGCTGCAGTTTTGCCAGAATGGCAGGACATGAGAAAAAAAGTTTTGTGTTAAACTGCATGTCCTGACAGTGTTTGCAGAAATAATACTTTCTTGATCCATTGTTCTGAATTTTCATGCCCCAAAAGTGTCCTGTTTTAAGCCTTGTTAATGTGCTTGCCAGCTTCAACATGCATTAAATTCAAGAATTTAATGTTTCAACGTAATTGTTCTATCGTAAGGCCAGATTTTGGTGGCTGTTAAGATGCCTTGCATCTTTAGCCAGGGTATCAGCCACCTCATTTTCACATTAATGATTTAATATAATTTCTGATAGAAAAGACTTGAAGCGCAGTTTGCAATTAGAGTTGAGAGACTAACAAATTGTGGGAAGAAGTGTCGATACTAGCAAGGGTGCAGTGGCAAAAACAAGGTGCGGCCACAGGCCACAGTAGTTCCATCAATCAAACAAGATTTTTTACGAAATTCTCAAAATAAAACTTATAATAGGTCGAATAAATTACTGAATTTTAAACAGTTATTGAAAAATCAAAATAAGTCCTGATTTAACGAGAGTTAATGAAAAATAGAATACACGTTGTGTTGATCCCATAATCCATTAATGTCTACTCTTTATACACATCCTTCATTTGGTAATGAAATCCATGTGTGGCACAGTGCCAGAAATAACTTTTTTTATTTAATTAAATTCTGTTTTATTTTTTGATTATCAGTGGCACTGACGGTGCGCTGTGGATCGATGCTTAACAAAGGCTTCTCAAAAATGATTTTTACGAAAATTGCCTTACTTAAATATCTATTTATTTATTTATCCAACGCCTATGCTTGACTTCTTGACCATTAGACGCTGAGCCTCCCAGTACCGACTGACGATGTCGTTAGTCGGGTATTCATCAAGTCCCCTGCATTGGAACAAGTGGTCACCACATCCATTCTGGAATGGCTGCAGAGTGGGCAGACCTCGTTAGCAACCAGGCCAAGCCAGTGGAGGTATACTCCCTAAAATACATGTCCGTTGGTTAGGCGAAAACAGAGTGGCCCGGTAGCCAAGTGGTCTAGGCATCGGATCGTGGGTAGCATATCATGAGTTCGATCCAGTACCACTGAAGACCTGCCGCGTAGGGGAGCGATGCACGTAAAATTTGTCGAGAGCTCAAACGTCCTCCCGTTGGTGTGGTAGTTAGGAGAGGGGTGCCAGCTCAGGTGTCGTCCGCGTCACTTGACCATGGTTCAAAATTACGCTGACCGTCTCCAAAAGCTCTCGTATAGCTGAACAGTGGGACGTTAATATTCACCCACTCACTCACTTAGGCGAAAACAGGCAACAGCCTCGGCTCTCTCCAAATGCCTCGGGATTGGACACAAAGTGGTCAGCGTTTCCCATGGCTTTCCAAGATTCTTGGTTTTTTGGGTCACGGTAGTATTTTTGTTAATGAATGTGGAAATAATGCTGTTTGCTCTTTTGAGACTTAAGTGGACTTCCGGTTGAGGCGACTCGACTAAACTATCTAATATGATTAATATTACATAACATAGGAGTGGTTAAATTCAATATACATTCGGGAAAATTAAAAGTTTTCAATTTAATAGCTGCCTACAATTTTGAAAAACAAAATACTTGAGGGAAGTTATTTTTGTGTCTGTTGCACTTTGACATATATTAATGTTTTACTTTTTACTCTTACAAAGGTAGATGAGTTTATTATGTCCACATTAAGTTTTTGTTACAACATGAAAAATTCTCTAGAGTGAAGACACATTAGGTTTTTGCCCGTGGGTGGCCGACACCCTAGGATCGGTCCTGGTGGGATGTCAACTAAGTGGCGCATTCACTCCCTTTCTGTGTATTATTGTCTTCTACGAATGTATTTTAAAGAATTTTGACAATTCCATTTGCTATTAAATGTGTTCCTAGAGGAGTAACTACAATCGGATTTTATTTGTTCAAAAATATTTTCAATTCAGCAATTTTATTCAGTAATTTCCGTAACCTATATTCTTTCAATTCAGAAATGTATTCGTAGCATTACTTTTTCTTAAATATACCTATTCTTTTTTTAATTTTCTTTAACTGGACACATCCGGAAGTTTAGATCCGGTGGGAGTGGCATGTGTGGGAAGTTGAGTTATGGATGAGATTTTATGATGAATCGTTCGATTGGGTTTTCTGTTGATGTTTGTGTTGGATTTAGTTTTTTAAAAGTGGAGAAATAAAGCTTTTTTTTTGGAAGTTCAATATTGCTTGCATTCCAATTTATTGTTTGAGTAGAAGCCATTTAGTTTGAAATCAAAATTATTTGCCTGAATGACTCTTTTCGTTTATATATCTTACGACACCTGTGTAGGGAATGCTTGTTATTGGGATTTGGAAAGTTATTATTTTTCCGGCTTCTAAGAAAAAAAATTTGGAGAAACTTTGAGGGTTTGTGTTTCTTTTACCTCTATCCTCCGAGTACATTTTCGATGATATACAATAAAATACGTTTAACGCAAAAACGCTTAAGACGAAATATCGGTTAATACGAAATAGTAGAACGGTTTTGACAAACTACTGTGTATTTTCATGCATGTTTTTTTCTTTTAACACGAAATGAAAATCACTTAACACGAAAAGATTTCCCTTCTGGGAATGAAAATAAGGAAAACACCAGCTGCGCAGGCGAGATTTTAGAGGGGTGTGACATGAAAGATAGGCTGTTTTACAAGTTTCGTAGGAAATGAGATTATCTTGGCTTTGAAATACCTCCGGAATAGTCTGTGACATGAGCCAATTTTGCTTATTTGATTTACTTTGACCCTTCCACCCCTATAGATGCCACATAAGTACATCGCAGTGCAAGTAAAAATCAGTTAATTTGGTTAGCCCCCCCCCCCCTATTTTAGAAGAATTCTCTCACGAGCACAATGGAAAAGAGTTCAGGGAGAAAAGTTGACATTTCGCTTAAAATAAGGATAGAGCTTCTTCAGGCTAAAACAGAAGACGAAAACGGAAATCCGTGAAGATTTTGGTATTGCTAAAATTTTGTATTAAATTTCATGGTGAATGTTTTTGTTTCATTAATTTTTCTTAAATACATGTGTGACGGATCTATACGCGATCTTCTATTAATAAGCCTCTTCGGCCAGAAAAATTCACCAATCTTCTCCTAAAGAAGGAAACGTGATATGTAAATTAAGTTCATTATATATATTTCTTGTTCGCGAGTTAAAGGAATTCGTGAATTAGAAATGTAATGAAAAGTGAGAAAGTTAGAAGTTTAGTTTTCTTGAGGTGATAAGAAAGATTCAAGGTAAAGATCACATTGTAAAAGATTTTTGTCAGGAAGAGAAAGATAATTTCAATTGATTAGAAGACTGCCTAAAGTCAGGTACTGTCAACTTCATATTACATTGATATATTAAATGTTAAAGTCGATAAGCGGACATTAAGTACATATCTACCGTGTAAAGTAATATTAAGGAAGAACCTTTAAGATAAAGAAGTTATTTAATGTATTCTTCCCAATCTTGACTCTCGTCTCTTCCCTCTGTTGCTAGACTGGATTATCTTACTTATAGTGTTAAATTGATTTGTGTTTGAGTCGATTAAAGTGATAAATAAAATAATTGGAATTCATCATACCGAATGATCCTTTACTTCCTTCCACACCTTTAGCTGGGTCACAAAGTAGAAAGGAATTAGGTTCGTTTCACATGCAGAAATACATATCTATCCGAATAAAATGTACTTTAATAAACTTAATTTTGTTGAATTTATATTTTTTTCGCAATATCCTTTAACCCGAAAAAATATTCCAGTCCCCTCAATTTTGTGTTAAGCGAATTTCATTGTAGCTTTCGTAAGGCCAATAAAATAAAATAAACAAGAAACTGACCGAATTTGATCATTTCAACGTATTCGGGTACCTTGAAGGAACTTACAAGCAAATATTTTACTAACGTCGCACTGTGAAGCAACACGAGGGCAATTGGATACGGGTTCGTAATTTTTAACCAACGTCAAGTGACGAGGACGACACCTGAGCTAGCACTCACTCTCCAAATTACCTCACCATTGGGAGTAGAAAGATTTAACGAACATCAGCCTATCTGCACCGTGGACCTTCAGTGGTACTAGGGGTCAAACACATGACACTCCAGTCACAAGTTCATGACCATGACCATGACCACTAGGCTACCGCGGCTTCACAAGGACTTACGAAATAAGACCTGAATATTAAATAAGTACTTCAAACACTTGATGATAAAGAATCTTCTACTCATTACTTTACCAAACGCGGTAACTTATTTTTTGAAATTCTTAAATAAATAAAACAATTAAAAAAGATGTAACATTATGCAAAAAACATGAATAATTTAATACAAAAACAAATTTGAACGTATTGGAAGGTTTTTTTTATCACAAAAACCCTAATCTCTTAAATTATTATGCAATTCCACCCAGAAGTTTTGGAAATATTCAAGTTCAAATCTTCCGAATGGAACTCATGGAAATTTAAGCAGTGGTGTAACGTACACCCTTGCAACATTTCCACCCTCATTGCGGGGAGGCCCAGGAATTCTAGGGGGCCCAAACCCTGACTGACTCCAAGTACGTATTTGGGCTTAGGGCGTAAAACCTGACTTTTCAGGGGGGGGGGCCCTAATATTCTCCGTTAAGCCACTGAATTTTTGAGACTATATACTATTTGACCATAATTAATTAGGAACTTGTTACCGTCTTATGTTTTAAAAAACCTTAAATAAAAAAGGGGGAAATATTAGAAATATTTTGCTTACGTGAAATAATATAATATTGCTGCAAATTTGAGTGTTTGAAAAACCAACCGATCATTCCAGTTATTTGAAAAATAAAGAGTGGGCCACACAAGCGGTCCTCGGGTCTGGACACTCCCCCCCCCCAAGCAATTGATTTATCCTATGTATATAGTACGTAGAATTTAATTAAGTATTTGTTATTAATAATTAATTTGATTACTTAATGCTAACTATTCGTTCAATAATTAATTTTTTATTGTTTTTTGTTCCCGAAAATCGACAAAATCAAAAGAATATCTTAGGCGGCATATTGGAGCATAATACGAGAATAGTGAACTTTCGATCCTGGATCCTCCCCCCCCCCTTGAAAAATTCCTGTGTACGCTACTGAAAATAATAGATTTATTAATGGACAAGGAAAAACAACTAACTACGCGAAGACAAATCGACGGGTATACACAAAGAAATTTTATAACAGATTATTTACACTAGTGTAAAACGCACTAGCAATAAACAAGCTTTAGAATGTTTCAGAAACGGCTCTCTAGTAGTGCAGGAATTGAGTTCTACTAGCAGGAATTCAGACATTTAAAGTCTTGTAACGTTCTCCACCACACAGCTGTGAATCGGCTTCTTTTGTGGGTATGATCACCACACGTGCAATGACATCTGCACCCTAAAAATATTGCGTGGTCTTGTCTTGGACATCACCCCTTCAACCTTTGACACCACGAGGAACCCTACTCCCCCCACACACACGAACTGGATGTAACATGAAGATAAAGACGCTGACCCTATTATCTCGAAGGCTAAAGAGGGCAGCCAGAGAACGGGAGATAAACTAAAAATCTCGTTGGAACGGACGCAAACTCCTCCCTCATAAACAACATCATTTGAACTCTAAAAATCTCCACAATAAGTGAAAATAACTTCGATGTATGTTCAGTAAATAATAGCTGTGACGTAAATAAAGTAAATATTTAAATTAATCAATATCACACTGCCTTTATTTATCTCAAACGTCACAGTCTCTTTTTCTTATCGTAATCAAAACATAGATTCTGATCTCGATTGAATTCTCTTTTGAACTCTACTAACCACTGTTTCAAAGGTCCTCTTTATAACCTAATGGCAATTTCTAAAAGGATCGATCCCAGAGCCTTTTCCGTAATTCCTTGGCGATATTGTATTTTTCACCAAAATTTTTGCCAAGAGCGATAAAGTCTTTTTTGGCTCCCGGCATCTTACCTATCAAGTTCACGCTGGGAAGTGAACTTTGCCAGTGAAACCGGATTTTCCCGCAAGCAGAGTATTGCCGCAGGGAAAATAACATAAGTGGTGTATTTCAATATATAGCCCCGTAATGATTTATGCCAAATTTTTTCTGGAGCGAATGATTAAAATCTGATAGAGTTTGGACCGTACGCTATTTAAACCACTATCTACCTAATTCTGAGATAAATTCAGTAGATGATTTAAAAAAATCTTTTTTTAAAGAAAGTAACTAAATTACTGTATAATTAATAGTTTATTAATTAACATTTTTAGTTGCCTTATAGCTATTAATGTATTTTTTCAATGCTTTAAAACGTGACAAAAGCGTATTAATGAATAAAAAGTAGAAAACTCTGTCAGTAATCAATAAAGAGATTTAAAAATTTCATAACGATCTAGAGAATAATAAACTTAATGACACGTTTCATACACGTTTTTGGAAGAAACTTTGTATCAAAAAATATTATTTTTTAAATCAATACAAATAATTCTTGACTTCATAAATACAATTAGGCTGAAAAATAAAAAAAATAATGAAGTTTTATGATACGTCATATTTTTTTAGTGTGTGGTGCAATTAATTGTTCTAATTACCATGTAATTAACGCTTCATATTGCTTAATATTGGTAATCAAGCTTAGATTTTAAAAAACACATAAATCAATTCAGGGTTTCATAATGAATCTAATTAAAAGTAAAAACAAATTATTTATTTATTTTTATGAATAAATAATTTTAATTAGTTTCTTAATGCTTAACCCATTGGCGTAACGTACACCGCCACAACCGCCGCATTGCTGGAGACCCAAATCCTGGCTTACGTCAATTACGCTTTTAACCATTTAATTAAATAATTGAAGGCCAAACCTGGCTTTGCAGAAGGCCTTAATATTCCTCGTTACACCACTGATTTAACCCTTGATAAGGCTGTGTAGTAAGTAAACTTATCAAGAACTTAATTAATTTTTAAATGGTCCTTAACTTTAAATGTTAATTTTTAAATGTTTTTAAATTAACTTAGTTTTTAAATGTTATTTTCTCACTAATAAAGTGCTGCTAGCACTTTGGCTTGCACAACAATTGATTTCTGGATTTTCAAGTCGTAAGCACAAAAGACAACCTGCAAATTGTCTGAGCTGCAAGAAAACTGTTCCAAATGGCGTGCGATTGACGAAAGTTGGTAACCATAAGCCAACTTTTCAAAAAACGTATAGACGTGGCCATTTGTGCTCTACTTAAGCTTATAAGAAAAATATACGTTTGTATAGCTTAAAATGCCTCACTACGTATTAATCCCTGTTTTCTGAAATTACATGAAAATATATACGCATGAATTCTTTTATTTTTTAATACAAAAACTATCTAATTTGTAATTCCTTCAGTATATTTTAGTATTTGTAAGTTATACAACCTCTGACAATAAAATTCGGTGAATAGTCCTGTAACATTAACGTAGATGAAATATTAATGAAAGTTACCTTACAGTCCTTCGAAATAGTCAACATTGAGATCTGCTATACATGCCGCGGAAACTTTGCAAGAAGTCTTCTGTTAGGCTGGAGTTCAAAAGCCACGTCACATTTCGTTGGATGTCAGGAATATCGTCAAATCTCTTTCCTTTCAAAGCGAGTTTGAGTCTAGAAAGAAGTCTGAAGGATTGAGATCTGGTAAGTATGTTGGACGTTCAGTTTGCACCACCCTCTTTTTTACCAGGAACTGTTTGACGATATTGGCTGTGTGAGGGTGAACATTGTCGTGAACAAAAAAAATCATGGACCTTATTGTGCGTAACAGGGTAGCCCTACAGGTTACCCTACGTATCCCTCACTTTTTTCTCATCCCTAAATACTGGATAACGATTTGTCGGACGGATTCCCGTGTAATCTGCAGCTCATCAGCAATCATGCGCACAGTTAATTGACGATCTTTAATGATTATTTTTTCACTTTTCTCAATGTTTTCGTCACTGACGGAGGTCGCCAGTCTTCCGCTACGGGGGATGTCAGTAACACTTTCCCGGCCTTCTCCAAAACGGGTGAACCACTCGTACACACACTTCATGGAAAGTGCTTGATCTTCATGAACACGTACCAGCATCGCTTAAGTTTCTTTCGCTGTCTTGCCAAGCTTAAACTAAAACTTTAAATTGATCTTTTGTTCGTTCATTTTCCTGTTCTCAGTTAAGAACCAACGCACTGAACAAGCACTTTGTAAAACAAGTCTTACATGGAACACAAACGACGCTCAACGGAACCAAGGGGGGGGGAGATGGTCAACACATGGTGATATGCATGTGCAGCGTTTTGTTTCGCCAGTGTTGCCAGATCGGCCCCGTTCTGACTTCATTCACCAAACTTTATTGCTAGAGGTTTATTGTAAATATTATGCAATCCAATTTAAAAAGAAATTCGAAACATAAGATGTATTACCTCTACATAGCTTTCATAAGCAATGGGAAATATACTTCCCATAAAAAAGGGTCTAAAAAAATCAAATTAATTTTAAGTAATAAGCTAAAAGTGAATTTCTTGTTGGAAATCAATCTCAATAAAAAAAATATTTTAACATAACATTCCTACAAAAAATCGTCTTAATAAAGAGTTGTGTGATCAAAGATTATATTGATATTTAGGCGCTGTTTAAGTTATAAGTCCTTTAATAAAGTTAATTTCTCAACAATACTACGAAACTCTTTATTAAATTGCAAGTGCTATTTATTAATTAGAAGTTACAATGCTAATTTAGTTAGTTATGTGAAAGATATTCATATCTGTAGCTCTTATCTTGCACTTCAATTGAGTAAAACTCACATTGGGTTTTGTGAAAAGATGAAAATATCAAAACAAATGTTTCTCTGTGCTATCAGATAAATTTCTGACAAGCAATTTTGCATTACTCCATCAATATTTCACTTAATTTTGGTCTCTAACGTAATTATTCTTGAAAGTAGTCATTAATTCGATTACGGAAGTCTTAATTGTGTAATAGCTTGGGACTGTGTGTTCCACTCAATTCTTCTTAAGCATTAAGTTAATAATTGAATGATGAAAAAGAGAACATGAAATATTACGACGTTCTTAATTTTGATAAATGTTTGTTAGGTTTTCCCTATGTAGGGATTGTTATGACAATGAACGTAGAAAGTGTTATTTAACTCCTTTTGGGACATATATTAATTATTTATAAAAACTAAGAAATTCAGGATAATATAAGTTTTCTGTCGAGAATTGTAACTGTGAAAGATAAAAATGCGTTAAACTCATTAATATTATACTTGTATTACTTAAGCTAATTTCGCCTTGTTTTTTTTTCAGGGCTCTTTGTGTGTGTGAAAAGGGATTTAATTAAATTAGCATTAATATCCGTACTGATGTTACACATTACTTTAAATAATTGTATATATGCATATAATCATTAATAATGCAGTAAATTTCTCTTAATCTAACTTAATGCTAAACAATATGTATAAAAAAATGGTATAAATTGTAGTTGAATGACCTCAGTAATACATTAGCGTCTTACTCTTTGGAACTACAGTGGTGGTCAAAATTGTAGACACTTTTAAAATTGTTACGTTTTTTAAGTTTGTATACTTAGAGAAATAAATCTTTAATATCATTTTAAAGAGAATTCAATACTACATTCAATACATAAAAAAATTCAAATACTTCAACGTAAAAAAAGTTATGCTGCAATAACTATCGATATACACTCATGGACAAAAAATTAGTGCAACAAGAAGGAGTCGTTAAAATGAAACGAAATTTTACATACGTAATGACTACTTTGATATAAGTAAATGATTAGAAAATCAAAGAAAATGGATCATTTATTTCAGAGAAAAAGGCAAAGGAACGGAGGATTTAATACCTTGTTGAACCCCCTTTAGCGCGAATGCATGATGCGATACGATCGGGCATTGAGGTATACAAGTTCTGTATGATGTCTTAAGACATTTCGTTCCAAATTTGCTGTAACCTTGCCTCTAGTTCGTTCAAACTCGTGGAATGCCGAACTCGCCACCCCAAATGATCCCAGATATGCTCGATTGGAAACAAATCTGGGGATCGGGTAGGCCAAGGAAGGGTAGTAACAGGTGCGGAGACAGTCTTGTGACACTCTTGCCGTGTGAGGCCGAGCATTGTCTTGTTGAAAAATAGCTCCTGGAAGCCATTGCAGGAGGGGAAACACATGTGGTTGCAGGATGTCATGGACATACCGCTGGGCTGTCATGGTGCCACGGATCAATACTAGGGATGACGCTGCATTGAAGGCAATGGCACCCCATACCATTACACCAGCTATGAGAACAGTGTGTCACTATAAAGCAAAGGCAGGATTGAGGCGTTTACCACGGAGTCTCCACACACGAACACGATTGTCATCACTGCTGAGATTGAATCTGGATTCGTCGCTAAGAATGGCCTAGTTCCATTCGCTGCAGTTCAGTTCCCTCGTGTGTGGCACCACTCCAAACGGAGGCGTCGATGGGTGGGTGTCAAGAGTAGCACACATAATGAGCGCCACGATCCCAAATGTCCTTCAGCCAGGCTCCTTCGTATGGTTCGAGAAGACACAGGTGTATGTACATCCAGGCACATGTAGGTGCTACATGTGCTTGGATGGCGGCCGATGAAGCAGTTGGCTGTCCTTACGACGTGGCGGTCTCGACAACTGGTCTATTGAGGTCGTCCTGAGCCTGGTCTTCGGGTAAATGACATCTTTCGGATCCACTGGTCCCAACACCTCCTCACAACACAATCAGAGCGGCTTAATTGACGAGGTACTCGCCTAGCTGACCACCCAGCTTCCATCATGCCGATGATTCTCCCCCTCTCAAACTGTGACAGCTGCTCATATGGTCTTCGAAAACGGCGTAATGGCATGTCTACCTCAGCCCTTCCTTTGTAAATGATTCAGCACACTTAAACAAGATTAGGTTACCTGTGTTATACTCCCCGGAGAACGACGTTAAACGCCATCTACCGACTATACGTAATGCACAATCACGCTGCATTTCTAATAATTTGCATATCTTTCCGATATGTACCTCCATGCCAAGTTTCGTTACGATCCCGCAATTATTTCTTGGTGCGCTAATTTTTTTGTCCATGAGCGTACATTAAATACTGATGATAGCAGCGAGTTATCAGTGCTTAGTGGGGAAGACTATTTTTGCTGAAAATAGTTTTCAGTTCTTCCTTCATTATTACATGATGCCAGGAAGCAATTACATCAGCCTTTCTCAAACTGTGGGGCGCGCCTCCTAAGGGGGCGTGATAAATCTACGTGAGGGACGCGAACATATCAAAAAGTCCAAAATAAAAGATTTAAAAAATTACAAATTTACTGTTACACATTTGCATATTTTTAAAAATACACATTTACACTGATGTAATATACGTATAAATGTATCAGTGTTGTCTAATGCAGCGGTTCTTAAATTTTCGATCACTGACGCCCCCCCCCCCTTTCCTTTATATATCAGGGTGACATCACGGACCCCCAAGATTTTGAACATCTCTCTTCGACTTAAAATCTTTGATCAAAATACAAGTTCTAGTAGAGTTTCTTCATTGGGGACTATTTAGTACTTTGATCTAGTATGGCACATCTTTCAATTTTTCCACGAGGCCTTTCGGAGTCTGTAAAAAAGAGAAAGCTCCACGTTACATGAGAGACTCCGCGGATCCCCAGAGGCTCTCGAACCACAGTTTAAGAACAGCTAGTCTAATGTATTTGATACTTAATCTATCAATACTAAGTTAAGAAAAAATTTATAACAATTACTAGTGACTCCCATGGGCTTGCCATATACATAAGTATGTACAAAATTTAATTACTTATCTTGATAATTTGTAGGGTTTATCAGAGGTGGATTAAGGTAGTTGGAGGCCCTTGGCGGTAAAAGGTTTGAGGCCTATGGGCTTAAGAGTCGAAAAACTAAAATAGTGTAAAGAGTCGCTTACTTTATATTCACAAAATAAAATATATTGCTATAATAAAACTCATCGGCTAAAGAAGAAATGTTAACTATATATAAAAAAAATTAAATACCTTTCTGAAGAGCTTACTTGTTTGATTTCTCTTTGGCAAATTCATCAATTCTTTTTACCATATCTATTTTGTCTAAAACGTTTTATTCTGTTAATAATATGGTCATGTTGTTCAATTTGTCTTTTCTCCCATAGTACTTCTTAAATTATTTTTAAGACGTTTTAAAACTAGAAAAGATCAATCACCTGATGCATTCGATATCGGTATTGTTAAAAATATTTTCAAAAGTTTTTCTACATTAGGATTTCTCTTGCAACTCAATAAATTTCTAGCAGGAGTTTCATTGTATCGTTGTTTTCTTTTCATTTCTTGTTCCAAGGTGGCGTGGGTGGTTTGTCTCTTGCATTTGCACTCATCAAGCTTGGGGCTCCTACCAGCGCTGGGGGACCCTGGCGGCCGCCAGGTCCGACACCCGCTTAATCAGCCACTGGGGTTTATAATTATGGCTGTATTGTAGCTTTATCGCGCGGCAAAGTACATTATTATTGCATTTAGTACATAGTTGCTGTATAAAGGGAGTCGCGAAGAACATTTTGACTGAAAATTGGGTCACAATTAGTGAAAGTTTGAGTAGCACTGAATTACATCCTCAATTAGTTCCTTTTTATTTCATAGGTACCTCATTCGGCAAGAGTTTTCATACGGTGCCACAAGTTTCATTTATTTATCAGTAAGATTATACTCTTTGCCATACAGTAAAGTAATCGAAAGACTGGTATAGCTCTAAGATCCTTGAATTGTTGTCCGGGCCAGGAAATTGTCCTGACCTCGATTCTATCGAAAACTTGTGACACCGCTCGAAACTTCTTGTCCGAATGAGGTACCCATGAAAAAAAAAGGAAGTAATTAAGGATATAATTGTTTCCTGGCATCATGTAATAATGAAGATAGGGCTTAAAACTATTTTCAGCTCAATGAAACATCGATGTAAAGCTGTAATAAAAAATAACGGCTCCCCCACTAAGCACTGATAACTCACTGCTATCATCAGTATCTAATGTATAACCATAGTCATTGCAGCATAACCTTTTTTGCGTTGTAAATATTTGAACTTTGTCGTTTGTATTGAATTTAGTATTAAATTTTCTTTAAAATTATACATAAGACTTTGCACTTTTTTGCAGCAGAACATTTTCTGTAATTATATAAACTTAAAAAACATAACAATTTTAAAACGTTTCCACAATTTTGGCCACCACTGTAATATTGCATAGTTTAGCATGGTTTTAGGGAACCCCACCCCCTGCATTTTTTAATTTTACTAAGCTGAAAAAAAATTAGAACATAGTGTACGAAAAATTTACTAATAAGACTATGGACAAGTTCTACTTTGTAAACAACAACATTGAGTGGAACCCTCACTTACTTCCGGTGTAATTCAACTAAGTTTTTCAAACTTTTAATGCAAGTTTTTTTTTTTGAAACATTTTTTGCACTATATTGAAAAGAAGATGATCTGTAGATTTCAGATTCAGGATTTTATAGTATTTATTTCAGTATCTTTTCTAAAATATCTTGTTCATTTTTTAGCTCAAAGCAATGGAGATTTTGCATTAACCGGAAGAAGAAAAGGGTACTAATGACTGTAGCGCCCCCATAGTAAGCTTTATGGTAGAACTTGTCCATAAATAATTTCCTGACCTATATTTTTTGCTGAAGAAATAGCAGAAATCTACAGTTAGAATAAAGAGGACTCGCCATGATAGATTTTGAGCAATTTAAATGCCCACTTCTGGTAGATCAAAAACCCACTTCCGGATTTTCTAACTTTATAAAATTGATTGTAACTTGGCCTCTAGGTAGTGTAGAAACAAAATAAAGTATGTTTCGTAAAGTCAAAAGATAGCTCTATTCAATAAAATAAAAAACAAAAATATCTGTCTTGACTGAATTTGGTCATTTTCAACGTGTTAGAATACCTTAATTGTTTTGGTTATTCTTGGACTGTGTGGACTTGCAACGACAGCAACATTCAATCAATATTGTAGAAGTGTGTGGGGGAAGGGGATATATTTCGATGCAATCTATCAATTTTCGAAAATTATATTTCGATGTTAATTATTTATTTAGGTACGGAATCAAAGAAAAAAACTGGTTTTAGAAAATGCTACATCAATTAATCGCTTTTAAATAACTAACGGTTTTGTATACCAAAAACTTTAGTTTCAGAATTCTACTTTTGATTTCATTTTAATTCACGTCGCACTATGAAACAGTACGAGTGTTATTGTCAACAGACCTCGTAATTTCGAACTAAGGTTAGGTGAAGAGAACAACTCCTGAACTGGCACTCCCTTTTCCAAACTTCCACACTACGCCAAAGGAAGGATTTTAAGATTTGAAAGATATAATGATCATCAACCCCTCTACACAACAGGTCTTCAGTGGCATAAGGTTTTGAACCCGCGACTCGACAAAACCGACCGCAAGAACGTGACCAATGACCCTTACCTACCCTCTGCCGTTTAAAAATTTGAAGTGAAATTCCTAAACCTTATCGCTAAATCCAAAATTTTAAAGATTACTTTTTTATTTTAAATGGGGCTGTGGATTGGTATTTGTACCATTTATGACCAAGTACATTCCCGGGAACTAGTGTCACATTTTAGTACTGCACCATAGGTAAGTGCTAGTTGCCGCAATGCAATTTTGACGACCAGTTTCCTCCCCAAAGGAAGACACATGAGCTCTGGCGATGAGAAATTGTATTAGGAATTTAATTTTGCTGAGAGAGACTCAAGGGATGTCGCATAATCATACAACATTGGCGCTGTCGATTTTCTGCATCACGAAAATCCGCCGAATTGGGCCGGAGTCGAAATTAATATTTGACTAAAATTCATCTTCGAAACAGATACATGGTTATTTTAATCTATGCAATTACATAAAAACTGTTGATTTTTATGTATATTACTTTCTTTCAACTTTTACTCTTACAACTTTTTTCTTTGGGATTACAGATTTAGATGGTAAATGTGTGTGTTCGGTATGCCCTTCAGATAAATACAAAAACTCGTACAACAAACAATAATATGAAATAGCTACAAATTTCTTTTTAAAAAAATGCTTGCCATATATCTCCATTCAAAAAAGATATATACTTTATGTAGAAAGAAAAACAGATAAGCTAAAGAAAATGAAAGTGCTGAAGTATATTTTGGCCGTTTCTTATTCCTCCAAGTCAATCTCAAAGTGAATAGTTATCCAACGCACTGAAAACAGATAAACCATTCTTAGCGCGTATTTCTTTCTTTCTTTTACGTTTCAAAACTCAAATTTAAGCTCCAGTAAATCTCGAGAAAAATAAGCTGCAGCGGTTTGTGTACACAATCTGAAAGCTCTTTTTCATATTCTCCTTCACTATCAAAAAGAGAGAGCTGGGTTTGGGCGTAAGTAGTTCAACCTCTGCCCTTTGATATCCGTTTGATGTAGCGCGCTTTGCAATGTGAATAGATAGCTTCTCATAAAAAGGGTTCATTTTTTATAAATAAAATATATTTAGGCTTTTATCTTTCATTTCAGTAGCTAGAAAGTTATATGCTCACATTCCTTTTAAATAACTGTACATTTATCCAGTGGCGTAGACAGACCTCTCTTGTAAGAGAGGGTTTACATCATAGGTCCCCAACCTTTGTTGATCTGGTGCCCCTTTTTCTATTGAATATTTCTATACCACCCCCTCCCACTCTAGAGAAATAAGAGTGTACATAATACATGAGGAAAACAAGAGTTGAATTTAAAAAAAATATTCTAATACTAATAGAGAATATATTTTTTAATTTTAATTATTTTCTAAAGACCCAATTTTTTTTTATTTGCTAATCTGAAACAGCCATTGCGACAAATATATTTAAATGTGTAATATTATATATTTTAGTCATAGACAGGATATATTGTGTTGGAACTGAAACACTACTGAATTTTTTCTTCATTTAAAAGAGTGGAATAAAAAAGTTTTAGCTTACATGTTATAAAGACTTGTAGGGGTTTTGATGTTACGAAGTAATTGATTATAAACTATTGCTTTCAAAATAAATATAAATCGATAGTTTTCAGCCTTTAAAAAAATCACATGTTAATTCCTGGTTAACATTTTTAATTATGCTTCTTGGATAATATACGAAATGAAATGCAGAGGACGAAATATTTCCCCTACTTTTCACGAACACAACACGTGCACCACAGAAATTAAAATACACTATATCATTCAATTTAATGTAGGTCTGAATGTAATGTAATCTTTAAGTTTTTCATCCACTTCCTGAACTACCGAAACATGTGATTTTCCGTACATATGTGATATAGAAATTATTTAAATACATACAATCAATATAAGGTAAATAGTATCAAAGTTTACTTTTATTAGTTAAATCTGCCCAAGCCCCTCCGTGATATCTCAACACCCCCTAAATTTCTCTGGGTTTTTTACTGCCCCCTGAAAGAGTCAAACGCCCACAAGGGGGCATTATCATCCACGTTGAGAACCTATGGTTTACATTCTAGAAACAGAGAGATAGACGATAGAGCCAAGGCGTAATTTCTGGGGGTGAAAATTAAAAATTTGTTGGCTTATGGGAGGGGGAATCACACCCCTTTCACCCTAGTGTACGCCACTGCATTTATCGTTTATTAGTATTCAGCGCATCCCTTCACCAGTGGCACACACAAGGGGGGGAGGCTCCCAGGGTATGGCCCCCTCCCCATAGCCCTTGAGTTTTTTTCGATTGCATATAATCTTATGTACATTTAACGTAAAATTTAATTACGTCCTTGTTATTAATAATCAATTTTATTAATCAATGCTAATTATTAATTCAATAGTTTATTTTTTCTGTTTTTTGTTCCTAACAATCGACAAAATCAAAAGAATATGTTTTGCAGCGTTTTGGGGTATGATGCGAGAATGATGGACTTTCGACCTTGGACTCCCCCCCCCTTGAAAAATTCTTTTGTGGGCCTCTGCCCTTTACTGATTAAGAGTATAAGATTATAAGAAGAAGGATATTTTTTAGTTGAAAATTTACGGATATATATTATTAAATCACATCGTACTTTATAGCAATATAAGAGCTATCGGAGACAGAACTTTTACCTTGAACCTCCATTATGTACGAGGATGACACCTTCACTGCACCCCACTCTCGAAACTTCTACACCATATCAACTTAAGGACTTAGGGCTTGACAAATTTAATGTAAAGCCTCTTTTCGACTGTGAATCTTTAGTGGTATCAAGACTCGAACGCCTGATACCACTCAACAAAGATATCGCCAGACACCAAACTAGCTGCAATATCCACAAATAAAATTTAATCATTTTTGTTCTCTGAAAATTAAAAGCTATTTAATTCTATTTTTAAAGGCAAAATTATTCAGCATTTTTTTTTTATTAGCGCGCGAAAAGGTTTATGATCAAGTTTGATAAGTTTGTTTTATAAATTTAATGTGATCTGCACATTTTTTTGTGGAATAAAAATTTTCTTTAAAAAATTAAGAAATGCAAAGCGTTAGACACTCGCAAGGATATTATGAAATAATTTTGGGCTTCCAAACATACCTAAAAAAAATTCAAAATATGAAGTACATTGCTGACGTTCTGCACTTCTCTGTAATGAATTCTGTTCACCAAGTTTAAATTGGCAAGATGTGGAAGCTTGGGAAATGAAGTACTAGCTGTGATGTCACTTGTCAATAGATTAAAATTATGAGGTCCATTCCCAATATTTTTCATGTTGCATTGGAGTACGAAGTTAGTTATTAATCCCTCAATTATAGCTTTCACAATCGTTGACTTCATCGTTAAGAGTGATATAATTTCGTCTTTAAATATAATTTGAATGACAGCGACTTAAAAAATCTGGAATGCATGGGGAAAAAATGACATGAAACAAATTCTACCGCTTTCTTAACCCCCTTAAGTAGCACTGACGTATATATCCGTCTCGCTCAATTAGTGCGGTATGTGCCCCGGACGTATATATCCGTCCTTCTGGAACACAATTCTTTTCTTTGCGCGGCTATCAGTAAAACTATTCCGAAGGATTTGGAATTTTATTAAAGGACTTTGAGAGAGAGACAATATGTTGTAACAACTGTAAAGAGGCCCTATCGTTAAGATAGCTGACTGTTAAAAATTGTATTCTGTGATTAAAGGTTTCCGTTTTTAATTCCAGTCTGTTGAAAGAAAATCGATTAAATGAAAAGTCCAACTTCAAATTGATTTTGTAGAATATATTTCAATGATGAACCTTTCACTATGAATAGAAAAGTTCTCACTAATATTAGCATAGTTCACATTCACATATCACAAGTTAAGTATACGTATAGACACAAGAGTATTTCACAAGAGAATATATAGTTCACTAAAAAATGTATTTACATTTTAAGAAAGATACCGCACTAACTGTGGCCACAAGACTACTTCTAAATGCAAGCGGCTCACTGCAACAGTGCTATTTTTTTTTTTTTAGGCTTTAACTATTCAACAACAGTCTTGTCGAGGTTGTTGGTGTTTATGGGTTCGAGTAAAGATCAGTCATAATCAGTTTCAAATTCAGATTTTTATTCACTTACTTAAACTAAAACAACTAAAGGTAGTACTTAACATATGAGTATAATCTACTCCACTTACTCTTGGAGCACTCTGGCCTCTTACGCTAGACTTCACGGTAAATCTCTTACTGGTACCACCTAAGGTCGTAATTCTTATAAGTTGAATCTCTCTCTTATATAACTTATTCACCATTTATCAATAATTGCGCATCCAGCGACTATACGTTGGCTAACTTTTGGCTCTCTTCACGTACGTAAATGTCCCCGCTTAAATATAACAACTCATATACATAAATCAAGTCTTCTTCTTCGGACAAATTTTTCAATAGAACATACAGTTAAAAGGAAATAAATTTACCCCAAGAAGATTAGTTAATGGTTCCTGGACAGACCCGTTATAGTGTTTGCAAAAGATTGACTTATTTCAGAGAAAAATCTGCTTATTTTATTGTGCCTTTTCCCTCAGAGATCTGGCTCAATGAACAGGGACCTGATTTCTACCATGACGGGTAAAACAAGTTGATTCTGCGTTCTGATAAATGCCTAAGTAGACTTGGCGATAATGTCGAAATGTGATAGCGTATACCTCTAATTTCCTTCTTGCATTTCCTGTCTAATTGTCAATAAATATTTCTTTATTCGACTTCTAACCTTTTTTTCTGATCAACCCTCGTATAAACTTCATATATATTCTTTACACCCACATATATTCAATTAAATACCGTAAACCAAAAATAACTTACGGTGGTTAATACATAAAAAGTTTTTATATAACGCAATAAAATCAACAAGTGTTTAATTAATCTTTGTTTAAAAGAACTTTTTTTGCAGAGTGTTCGGAATGTCTGTTCAAGCTGAAAAAATAGCAGAGAAAAGGAAAAAAAAACTAAAAAATGTTTACTTTAGGACCACGTATCCAAAAAAATGTTTCATAGCAGAGGACATAATTTGAGTCAACCGATAACATCTTGCAGTGACATAAAATAAATTTTCCCATTGGGAGCTTCAACAGTGTGCATCGTAAATTTAGAGTCTGGAGACATGCACCTGATGTGTGGAATTACGAATGAAAATAACTTGCTTACGGGCCAAATAGCTGTCGAGGAGAAAATATATGGAAATTTATAGCCAATAATGGGAAGCTTCAGCATCATGTTATAAAGAATCATGTTTCAAAGGCTTTTACTAAAACTGATCTTGGTCTGTATTCATTTTATTTTATAAAGTTTTATATTTTCTTTTTATATTTTTTGGAGAAAAGTGACTCGCTCATTCATCAAGAGGTCTCCGGATCTATTACACCCTTATAGACTTGAAATTTGGTAAGCATCTTTCTTTTGTAAAGTAAAGATCTGCTAAAGACAGGTTTTGCGTAAATCGACTTCCAAAGGGAATTGCGAGGGATTACATATGCAGACTTGAAATTTTGCAAGCATGTTTTTTTAATATGTAGAGATCCGTTAAAAAGAGATTTTGCGGAAATTAATTCCAAAAAAGAGTTAAAGGGGGTGTGTTAGATATAAAAATTCCCATTTTTGTACTATTATATCAATATTGAAAATAGTCAAGCATATGTTTCTGTTGTTGAGCAGACATTCGTTAAATATAGGTTTTGCAGAAATAGTTAGTTCTAGTAAAGGGGTAGCGGAAGCGTAAAATATAATTATATTTCTGTTTTAGAGAAATTCAAGTCCTACCCTTTTAAATCATGATGCAATGGCTTTAAGAATGATTTTCAATAGAATTGAAATCTTAATGCAAGCTCTTAGATGTCAGTAATTTTAAAAAAAAAACATATAGTCATACATCATAAAATAACCAGTGAAGAAGGCGGTTAAAGACTAGTGCTTATACATAATCTTAACAACACACAAATATCGATATATTTTACTGCCAACAATAATTATTAAATCAATTGTCATATATGACTGCCTTCAAAATAAAATAAACAGAACGCTTTTTAATGAAACACTTCTAATTAATCCCCCTCAAAAAAGTTCTGAAATGACGTAAATTTAATCAACCAAATTTATTTGCATAGATAGGCTTTTGACACCTAATCGCTTCAGTCTAAAATATCCTAATAAATCATACATATCTCTTTACTGAATATTTTAATTAAATATGTCATTTACTTCACCCTATCTAAAAGAATTTCACAAATTTAATTACGTTTACAGCAACAAGTTGGTTCGCGCGCGATTCTTAAAGAGTAAAATACTTTAATAAAGTATTAATCTATCTTTGAGGTATTACAAGAGAAAATGAAATGACAACAAATTTGATTTGAATGACAAAAAACTTATTAATATCTTATCAGAGGGATAAATATCATTATTAGTGTGCCATTTCCCGTAGATAAGTACCGCGTGGGCGTTAGTTTTATGCCAATTATAAGCAATGGAAACTGAGCATGAGAAAACATTCTGGGTTAATCGTTAGCTCCAATAATAATTTTGTTCTAGAGAGATATTTCATCAATGTAAATAATTATTATGAATAAGCTCTGCAACATACAATACTTAAATACTACTAAATAATATCGATTAGTTTTACTCCAATTTCACTTTTTCTTTTCTATACAGGATGTCTTAAATTAGTAGGCAAAAAGAATGGTTTATTACACGTAATTTACAAAGAAAAAATTAAAGTACACATTGTTATAAGATAGAGAATTAGCCCATAGTTACCATTATTACAAATATATAATATGGCTTTCTATATCGTTATTATGCAAGTGTCCAACCGGTAAATCAGCTCTTGCCACAGATTTACCACTATGTTTCCGTCGATCAATATATTGCAGCGTAGATTATTGATTTTAGTTTAGGAATAGATGTAGAAAAGGACAGAGTGTACACTTGATGCTTTACGGAAGACCCCATACACTGAAAACTACTACCAAATCCAAAGCGGTATTTCAAAACTAAGGTAGGCTGTAACATCGTTGTGGTAGTGACAAGACGTGCCCCCCTGTTGAAAAATTGACTGCCATCCTGGCATTTCTTCCTTGATGAGTGTCATAAGGCAAATTTGTAGCATGTCCAGGTAAATAATTCCCCTAATTGTCTTCTCAGCGAAGCAAAAATAGGCCGAGAACATTCGAGGAACTCCCTGCACAAAACACGTTTACCTTCGGACTATTTCTTTTCTGTCCTAGGATGGCATGGGAATTTTCCACCCTCCCCCCCACAGGACACCTAACACGCTCTATGAATAAACTTATGATATATCTCTACTAGTCTGACCATAAACGGGTTAATTTCATTGAATATTCCGAAAGTTCTTAATTTACGAAATTGCTCAACTAATTGCAATATTTATAAGTATTATCTCACATGTGTGTATGGAATGTTATTGGATCTTTATTTCAACTTGTGGAACAAGTCACATTAGTCGATTGGCCATGGTCGCGAACTCGTGGTCAAAACATCGCTCCAACTAAGTCATGGTTCGAGTCCTAGTGTATCTGAAGACCCATCATGGACACAGGCTTATTCACTTTAAAACTGTCGAAGTTGGCGTGGGTTGAAAGTTTGGAAAGCGTTGTGCCAGCTCAGGAGTTATCCTCATCACTTGACAAAGGTTCTTACAAGATCTGTCTTCAATGGCCCTCAAAACTTAACAGCCCTCCTATAAAACAAAATTTATCTCTCTTCTCACTTAGATAACAACTCTTTCCATAGCATCTTCAAATGAATCGTGGATAACTCGACTAAAACATGCACATTTGCTTTTTGGATAATTCTTTCACGAAATGATAAGATATGCGTTTTTAATGATTCTGATATATATATATATATATATATATATATATATATATATATATATATGAAAAATTGTTAAGAAATTGAAATACCGTTCATCGATTTCATTTATTAATAGGATGATTTGAGGTCAGTTTTTGATGATTTATGTAATCTGTTTTGGTGTTAAATATTTAATTTTTGAATATACTACATTCTTGATTTGAATTTTCAAACTTTTGAGGTTTTTTCATTCTATACAACCATTTCAAAGATTGGTGCATAATCTTTGATGTATTATGATTGTTTTATTATGCACTAAGTTGACCTAGCATTTTAACATTTTTATGTTACATCTTTCAGAATGCAGTGGCGAATAGTTTAATTTTTTAGGTATTGAAAAAAGAAACATTTTAATTTTAAATTTTTAAAGGAATTTTTTTTTAATTTTAAATTTTTTAAATCTTAAATTTTTTTAAAAATTTTTAGAATTTGGATATTTCTAGATTAGTTTACCAAGTTGCAATAGGGGGAAGGTTGGCGCCATCAAACTAGTTTAACCCCACTTATCGGTCCTAAGTCCGAGGTTGCACTTGGATATTTTATAAATTTTATCTTATACAATTTTAATTTCGCTTGAAAACGTTGATCTTCATTATTTTTATTCACTATTGATATTTTGAAATGGGATGTCGTACTCTAGGATTCATATGATTTCGAATATTTGCTTAATTATATTTGTGTGATGTATTTTATATACATTTAAATATGTATATATATATATAATACGCTAATTTTTTCTCGGGTTTCCTTATAATTTCTTACTGAACATTTTATTTAATTTTCAATGAGTAAATTTTAAGAAAACTTAAGTTAATATTTAAAGTCGCAATAAAGTACGGAAAATATACAACAACTTAGATATATATACAAGAAAATATATACAGTTTTAAGGTATCCGACTACCCTAAAATTGTGAATTTTGCCGAAAATTGACAAACTATTTTATTATTTTATTTTATAGATCATCTTATCTCAACTTTATAAAAATACCAGGTTTTTTATTTTCCGTTCACTAGAACAAAAACTGTAAGTGTTTTAGTAAAAGTAGATGTTCATTACTTTAAGCAAGATGTCATACTTTAAAACGCGTTTTACTCGAAATGTGTGCTTATTTTTTAAATGCTTTAGGAGTAAGTTTTTTAATTTTTTTAAAATTTAGCAAGGACAGCGATTGCTCAAAAAGTTTTGAAAATAATTAACTGAAATTTTTTAGTCTTTTCTGTATAATAGTGGAAGTGTTTAACTTTCAAATTTATCTATCACTGTTTTTTTACAAAATTTACAGACACTTATGTTAATATAATCACTGTTTTTTTTTAAGCAATTTCATGTAATAACTAAGATAAAATGCTCTAATTTTTGCAAAAATTTAAATATCTCCTATCCTGAAGGTTATTTCAAAAATTAATAACATAGCAACACATCATAATTGAAAAATTGAATATGTGTTCATAAACTTTTGATACAGAATGGGCCGCGTTTATGATATTTTTTGTCAATTTTTACCCATTTTTTCCCACACATTTTAGTAATAATAATTTCTTTTTACCTTCTTAACTTTAGCATATTTTTCTTAAAATGTACAAAAATCTAAAAACAACAAAAAATCCCCATGCCTTTATTTTTTTTTTAAAGTTGTCGCAAGTAGTCAGATACCTTAAATACACGCGCTAAAAATTGTATATTATGTCTCTTCTACATCAGAATTGCTTTAATTCATTAGTAGTCTTCTTTCTCAGGTTTAAATGCACTGTAGGACTAACCCACGACTCAAGTACAGCACCACCGGCAACGAATTCCCCATCTCTACCAAAAGGCTAACTCGACCAGAACACACAATGATAGAATCAGAACCGGAATGCAGGATTCGATATTTAAATATCAATAAACATGAAGATCACGACCATTAGATTACACAATGCTTATAAGACATAAATTTTAAATTTTTTGTGCCATTCTAATACTGCGGTAAAAAACGCACAGAATGTTCCAGAAGGTTCTAACGCCCTTCTACAACACTCAGACACAACTATCAGTGACTAAAAAACAAGCACATAACGATAAATACTATCCGCAAGCAACCAACAAGGTAGAGTTAGTTCAACAGCTGAAGTTGAACTAACTCTTTTTCGGGAGGAAAAAAAACAGCTTTTTATTATCTGTGTGGCTACCTTTCACTGCTTTTCCGAACAAACCGGTTAGTCAAAGGTCATGGCGTCATAGACTTCTCCAGAAATTTCGAGAAGCCTCCATAAGGTTGCTAAGAAGCCAAAAAGGATGCCAACTTGGCTGTTTTTCCAATATTTTGCCAAATTCCCATTCAAACATCATTATAATGCAAGGGACGACCCGTTGCTTAAAAATGTTACAGTTTTCAACATAAACAAATGCAAAACATAAAGTAATATTGACTTACTAAACATGCAGATTTACGTTATTTACACTATTTTAAGGAAAAAATTAAGCGCTAGTTGCCCCAAATACGTAATCATATAGATTTCTTCGTACATATAACCTAGAACTAAAGCATAATTGGAGTACATTAAAACCTGTTTTGTGCGGTAGATAGGGACCACATATAAAAGAAACTGCTCAAAAAAATATTCGAAAATTTCATAAATATTTACATATAACAAACAACTTTATCGACATACTACAGAAATTTTTTTATATGCGGTGGAGAAGGACCGCATAAAAAAAGTTGCACTTAGAAAATACGTCAATTATTTACGAAATTTTATGAGAAAGTGCTTCCAAACAAAAGTAAATAAATAAATTTCACATAGAAACATTTAAAAAAACATTTAGTTTCTTTTTGTAAAAATGGAAAAGTTTTCAAAATGCACTCCCATAATTCATTGCTATTCGTCGTAATCCAAAGCGCGTATCTTTCTGTGATGAATTAGTTCAAAATCACTTTCGTCACTAGAGGATGCAATTTCAATTGATTTTTTTGGGCACCTTAAAGTGAGTAGAGTAAGTTGGTCAGTTGCTTTTAAACGTCACGATAACCAGATATGCATGATCGAAGCTCATTTTGGATTTTCAAACTCCTTTCCGAATTGGTCTCTATTTTAAGAAAATGCTTTTCCGATTTGTAAGAAAGCTGGATCCCAGCTTTTATTTGATCCGCTTTTAAAGAATCAGGTACTTCTCATGGGGACGTCTTAAGACGTGGGTCAGGGCCCAGGGCCTCGTTTAGCGTTCTCGACTGGATGAGATCATAATCTGGATAATTTTTATGTAGTCAAATACTATCCCCGTACATGTTCTCCAAAAAACAGGGAATTTCAAACTGCATGTCAACTGGCAAAAACGCTAAGACTGTATTATTATGTGATGACCGTTGTCCATGTCTAGGCATAGGCCTAATACCATAAACAATCATTCAACGCCTTGAGTCGAAGTGCGGCCATCAGACGAGCCAGTTTGTGCTTAGGTTTTTCGAGGTTGTGAGTCGTGCAAATTCATTTTTTTTTTTCAAATTACCGTTTGAACGAGTATTTAACAATGCTTACCTTAAGCTTTCTACTTTTAAAGAAATCAGGTAGGGCCTCTTTTGCATTAGGGGCCCAGGGCCTCAAAGAGTCTTAAGACGTCCTTGGTACTTCTTGTCTGTCTTCATAATCTATCAAATTTTTGACTGTCACTGTCTTTGCAGTTTCGTCTTCAATCAAGCGCATGTTATTAGCGCGTTGAGAGAAAGCAGTTGAACGTGCATTGTGGGAAGATAGTTAAAAACAAATTAACAGAGTGACTTGAAGTTTATATATGGCCATTGATAGAAGACATTAAAGGGACGCTAAAGTCCTTGAGATTCATATACCGCATAAAAGAGATAGCACTAAGAAAACTCGCACAAAAATAAAATCGCGTGAAAAAGGACCGCACAAAAACAGGTTCTACTGTATTACTACTTTTTAACAAGTAATATAGAAACAATTTTAAGTCAACTTCTACTTAGGGTCAACAAAGAAAATTTTAATTACTTTTTATTAAGTAACTACAATTAATATAAATATGTATATACATATGACAAAATCTCAATATTAAGTGACAAAATAAAAGCGATTTTACTTGCAATTTTCAATTTTCTTTCTATATATGGTGTTGGACTATTTTTAGCGCGTTTTTCACGTAGTGGAACAAAAGCGCTATTAGGACGCAAATTTCGTCTTCGTCTTCGTTCCATATTTTGTCGTACCTTTTTCTCAGCCAATAAGCAACCAATTGACCTCGGGTTTTCGGTATTGGGTCGCATTTGTGCCCTAGATGAGCCGAATCATATTTAAATTTTCCCATAGTTTTCCCGAATTTTCCTACAAATTTTCCTGAATTTCGCTAGTTTTGCTTTTTTATAGTGCTGATACAGATTTGTGTCATTATTTCTTCCAGCTCAATAGTAGTACATTTAGAGGAGTGGTACAGTACACCACTTTCTGTTAGTAAAAAGTTCATTAGTTGCATTATATTGTAAAATACAACATGTGAAAAACGCGCTAAAATTACTTGGCCATGCCAATGATTGATATCTTGTTTTGCTACTACTCATTCATTAATTAAATTTAATTATTCTAATAAAATAGTACAGTAAAAAAATATCATTCTCAGTAATTAAGACATCTCAGGTGGGATTTGAACCCATGACCTTTGGATTAGAAGTCCAACGCGTTATCCATTACTCTACAGGGACTCAATGAATGATTTTCCTTTTTATATATGCTGTTGGACTATCATTTCTGCTTGTTACTATTTATTCATTTTTTAATTTAATTAATGAATTAGTATTGAAAAAACTGATTTAACATCAAGTGTCAGTGAGTGAGTGAGTGAATATTAACGTCTTACTGTTCAGCTATACGACATCAAGTGTCAGTGAGTGAGTGAATATTAACGTCCCACTGTTCAGCTATACGACATCAAGTATCGAACTACAAGTTTAAAGAAATGTATTTGAACTTGAAGGGATGCATAGAAAGTATTTTACTACCGATTGAAAATTTGAACAAGATATATATTGTGAATTAATAGTAAGAAACGAAAAAGGAAAAAGTGAAGGAGAAATGATTTTTTGCTCCAAATATTTCTTTAACAAAGAAATTCATATCCAACGAAACAAATTCTTTGGAAGAAATTATTTCCTGTATCTATCTCCAGTTACGATAGCTCAGTGCTAAGCTGAGATTCTTCCGACAGTGCGAAAAGAAAAGAGGACTCGTAAACAAGGTTTTCGATACCCACGAGATCGATACATCACTCCGCCAATGTGACAAAGGGAGATTCCAGCGCTTAAGGATCCACTGTTTATCAGCGCTTATTTCCGATCTTGGGAGAGAAAGTACAAGGGATTATTGAGTTTCCCATTTAACTCAGTGGGGGATTGGTGGGTACAGATGTCCTGATTTTCTGGAATAAATTTGTCACATTGGTTGATTGGGAAGATGTGGTAATGGTGTTCTTTTTTGACACGCGTTTATTTGCTTTACCTATTTGTAACGGAATCTTTGAACTCGATTTTTACCCACTGTAAAAGGTCAGATTAATTCGAAATTTTGCACCCTTGTTAAAGATCGATGACAACACAAGAATTTAATTATTTTGTTCCATTGTCCCGATGAGGATCATCAGGATTAACGATTTCCCATTTTCTGATTTGGCTACTAATTCCAAATCCCATTTCTAAATTTGGCGATTTTTTCCAAATACCATTTTTAGTTTGGCGATTAATTCCAAATACCATTTCCAGATTTGGTGATAATTACAAATACCATTTCCAGATTTGGGGAATAAAAGATATTACAACCTAAAGCAAAAATGCTCATGGTTAATACAAAAACTACAAACAAACAAAAAAGTGCTTTTAATGAGAAGAGAAGAATGCGTTGGATGATCCAACCTTTTGCAAACCAGGCCGTATCGGTACACTGATAGGATGCCAATGGGTTTTCGAGATTCTAAAAAATGACGCATTTAAGATTCATTCATCAATGAATAAATAATAGTTTAAAAAACTAAAAACACATTCTTTTACTGTAGATCGTTTTAAGAAATTAAAAATAAATTATAGTTTAAAAATAACTTTAAAAAAAACACACTTTATAGTTAATCGAACTAAAAATAGTAGCCAGACGAGTAACAGGAGTGAGGGATGCGTAGTATGAGACTGCGCATCTTACTAACTACAAGGATGCGTTGTAGGAGACTGCGCATTTTACTAACCATAACTTCTACTAACGACGTCAGCGGAAAAGCGAAGAACCATTCAAAGCAAAAGATTGATTTTAATTTTTGTCGTACTTTGAGCAACATGATGGTTATTGACGATGGACCACGTAATTTTGAACTCCAATCAAGTGACGAGGACGACATCTGAGCTGACACCCCACTTTCCTCTTTTCCTAACCACGTCGACGTGATGACTTTGAGCTACATCAGATTGCATCAGCCCCTCCACATGGCGTGTCTTCCGTAGCACTAGGTTTCGAACCCACCGGCCGCACTCAAAAACTCAAAAGAAAAGAACCGGAGTATCGACTTCTGGAATTATCCCTATTCAGGAAACTGTTCGTCTTTACAATGCTGTTGTAACCCAAGAGCTTCTGGAGCGGTTTAAATGGGACTTATTTCCTGAAGCAGCGTATAGCCCAAACTTACCACCGAGTGATTTTCATCTCTTTCCTGAAATAGAAAACTGATAAAAGAGTGTAGATCAATGAGGAGCTTTAAATAAGTTCATCTCAGAACACTAGCAGCAGCTTACATGGAAGAAAGCATCAGAAAGCTCTTCCACATATATTGCTATCTTCACGAAGATTATGTCGATTTTAAAAAGCCTTTCACGATGAATTCATTTTCCCCTTTAATATTTTGTCTATTTTAATGGTTAATTGGTTGAAAAATAAAAATCGACAACCGACTTTCGTAATACGTTTTTTATATATGTATGTTTCTAGTTTTCGTTCACATAAGCTAATTTATATTTTTAGAATGGATATTAATGCTTTCCAAATCGATCGATTCAAGCATTTTTGAAAGAAATAATTAGAAAATCCTATATTTTTAATTGCTTGGGACAGCCCCCATAATGTATCAGTATGACACCGCCCCTTCCCCTCTCCCTTAAGGTTTTGAACATCCCTCCCTGACTCCCAACACGTGGCGCTAAGTGATATAAAGATTTATCAATAGTCATAAGACTGCTTCTGCGACTTATATAGATTTCTTCATACTTTTTTCCCCTTAAGAAAACAGAAACATCCAATTTAAATATGAAAACATTACAAAATACTGATTTCAAATAAATGAATGCTATATTTATCTGTATTAATTAAAATTTTTAATGAGAGGGATATGCTGTACTTCTTTTACAAGGGCATTTACATTTTCGTTATCATATTGGTGCCCTATGAATTCAGTTCTTAATCTTTGCACATGCGTTTCTACACTACTGGCTATTAAAATTGCTACACTAGAAAAAAAATGGAGGTAACAAAATTATATCTATTGAACAAATATGTTATGCAAAAAATAACAAGTTATTAAATTTTCAAGAAATTTGGTTCATAGATCCTAAGAAATTAGTACCCAGAACAACCACCTTTGGCAGTAATAACGGCACTTATTCGTCAGGGCATTGAGTCAAACAAAGATTGGATGGCATGTACAGGTACAGATGCCCATGCAGCTTCAACACGATGCCACAACTCATCAACCGTAGTGACAGGTGCAGGGTGACGAGCCAGTCACTCGACAACAATGGATTAGATGTTTTCTATTGGCGAGAGATCTGGTGAATATGCAGGCCAGGTCAACAGCCCAACGTTTTCTGTATCAAGGAAGGTCCATACAATACCTGCAACACGCCTTCGTGCATTATCCTGCTGAAACGTAGGGTTTCGCAGGGCTCGAATAAAGGGTAGAGTCACTGGTCGTAACAACCAGAAATATAACATGCACTGTTCAAAGTGCCGTCAATGCAAACACAAGGTGACCGACATGCGTATCCAATAGCACACCATACCATCACGCCAAGTGATGGACGAATATGGTGGCGACGAATGCAAGTTGTCAATGTGTGTTCACCACGATGCCGCCAAACACGGATGCGACCATCTTAACGCTGTAAACAGAACCTGGATTCATCTGAAAAAATGACGTCTGGCCATTCGTGCGCCCAGTTTCGTCGCTGAACACACCATTGAAGACTCTCCGGTCTATGATGCAGCGCCAAGGCTAGTCGCAGCCATGGTCTCCAAGTTGAGAGTCCATACTGCTGCAAACGTAACCAAACTGTTCGTGCAGACACTTGGTGTCTTGCTAACAGCCCCAATTCTTGACTCAGGGCTCGTGACGGGGCTGCACGATCCCTTAAACCCATGCAGGTAAATGCCTGTCTTCTCGGCTGCTAGTGACAGAGATCCAGCATGGCATTTTGTATTACCATCCTGAACCCCCTCTATTCCATATTCTGCTAACAGTCATTGGATCTCGACCGACGCGAGCAGCAATACTGTGGCACGATAAACCGCAATCCCGGTACATTACGATTCAACCTTTATCAAAGTCAGAAACGTGCTGGTACGCATTTCTGCTTCTTACACGAGACATCACAAAAGTTTTTCACCAGGCAACAACGTTCAAATGCAATTTGTATATGAGAAAACGGCTGAACAATTTCCTCATTTAAACACATTGTAGGTGTCGCTACCGGCACCTGCTGTTTTTTTAATGCGCTGAAAGGCTAATCATTTGCATATCACGGCATCTTTTTCCTGTCGTTTAAATTTCACGTCTGTAGCATGTCACCTTCTTGGTGTAGCAATTTTAATGGTCAGTAGTGTACTATATTTTTTTGAAAATATTACGTTGTAGAATTAATTATGTAGCTGAAAACAATAAAAAAAACTATTCTTGATTGAAATACATGCTCTGGTAGATTTTTCTGATTTGGAACAATTTGATAATCAAGTCTAGGATGCCACATATTTCAATTTTTCCATAAGACCTTTCAGAGCCTTTTTTTTTTTTGCAAAAGAGGAAAATCTCATCATTAAACTCCCTCTTCTCGGATGCCCTAGAAAGGCACTTGGGACCTCAGAGGTCCGCAGACTACAGTTTATGAACCGATGGCTTTGGTCATTCACTTGCTATTAGATTTAATTTGATTTGAAAGTAAGATTTCTAAATTGACTCGGAAATGGTTTAGCGGAATCTAACAAATAAGAAATTTGGTTCTTCATAAGAAAAATCAGTTACGTGAAAAAACAACGGCATCCTCAAAGAATAGATAGAAATTTGTGGAAATGAATCATGTTAAATGTATATCAAAATTGATCAAAATATATCAAATTAAGTTTATTTCGAGCTATTGCCAACTATGTCATTCTTATATGGTTGTGATGAGATTTGGGGAAGTTTGTTCAATTTTTTACATTTATGGTTCTATTACAAGGCTATTTAAAAAAGCTCTCATTGTTGCAACTTACAGGTAATAAACCATCCCTTTTTTTAACAAATTTTTATTCTTTTTAGTTAAAAGTTTTGGGAATATAAATAAATTTGAACACCTTAAACATCTTCAGTGTAGAATTATACTACATACGCTAGAGCAGTGTTTCTTAAACTAGAGGTCGCGTGACTTGCAGCTGGAGTCACCAAAAATTTTAGGGGGATTTTGTGATATATCTTCCAGCAATTTCCGAATTGCAATACAGTATCTTTTACCTCTTTCTACAACTTATTTATGTGAAACGTCACTTTCGTCTTTAAAAACCATAAAATCAAAGTATTGGTCAAATCTAAATAATATTGAGGAAGTACTTTGGCGGTGTTGACTATTGTTCCAAGATAAAATAACATAACTAAAAATAATCCAAAACTCATCCCTCCTATTGATACTTAACTCTTTCATATACCGTTGTTAATAAAAGGGTATGATCTGAAAAATGAGCTCAAAAAGACTACACTACATATATATATTGCTAATTAATCAAAATTTCTATATCATTATATTCAAAGTAAAAACTTATTGCGGATGTTTATTACTGAAAAATAAATAATATACTACAAATAAAGCACAAAAAGATGTACCCAAGCGTGTGTAAACTTTGCGCAATGTACTTACTGTTTTGCACAAAACTTTTGTACAAAAAATGGGGTCGCTACCCTGAAAAACTTAAGAACGCCTGTGCTAGAGTATATGCATTAAATTTACAGCTTCATCAGATGAAATACGTCTCAAAATTGTGGTTTCTATCTCAGAAACGCCTTTGCTTTTGTTCAGTAGAACCTGGTTTTGTGATGTCCTTTTTTTTATCTTTTTTTCATGCGGTGCATGAATTTCAATGGCTTTGGCTCCATTGTAATGTTTTCCATCAATGAACCAGTGATGCGGAAAATGTTAGGGCATCCCTGAAAAAAGTCAGGTTTTGCCTTTAATATTTTATAAATTGGGTAGATACGTACTTGGCGTTAGTCATGCTTTGAGCCCCTCTAGAGTCCTAGGACACCCCCTCCGAGGCGGGGATTGCGAATGTTCACACTATGTTACTGCAATGTACATATATACACTTCAAGACGCTCTGTTCATTTGTTATAAACAGTCTCCCGACAATGCACGATCAGTTGCTTTCTCTCAGCGCGGCAACAGCCCGCGCTTCATTGAAGACGAAACTTTCAATGACAGTGACATTATCAATACTTTGATAGATTTCCAACAAATTGGAAAAGCATTTTCTTAAAATAGATATCAATTCTGAAAGGAGTATAAAAAATTCCACAAAAAGAGCTTCGATCATACATATCTGGTTATCGTGACATTTACAAGCAACTGACCAACCGACCTTCGTGACAAAAAATATATACAATACAATTATACTTCTTAAAGACATGGAAATATAAAGACTAGTTTTTTTTTTTTTTTAAATAAAAATTCTGGAATATTTGACAATTTTTAATAAGATTATCATCATGTTAGTTTTACAAAAAAATATTTGTAGAAACAAAGAATTTTTGTTTTTTTTTAATGGCAAATACATAACAAATATTACAGTAATTGTACGGTTTTTCTTTATGTAGAAAGGATACTATATTCTGTTTAATTAACGATGAGAGACAGAAGAAAAAATTATTTATTTATTACCTTTCAAATTTCAGCATTTTACTGAACAAAACCCCCATAAATTGATGGAAAGCAGAGATTCATAACTCTAACTTGAGTATTAGAAATTGGTATTTATAAAATACTCCAAGGCACATTTTACTACAATTTCTTTCCATCCCATTTGACTTCCTGTAACACAAAAGTGTTTTCCCGGCTTTACCAATTCGTATATTAATTGCATCACCCGAGACGTCTGTGGGAATCCTTCAATCCTAAGGCTTCACTAAAATGCAGGCTTGCAAAAAAAAACAAAAAAAAGTTCTACTCATTCTTTTCTCTTATGAAGAAATTAAATTGTCACCAAAGGTTTTCTGTCCAGTGAAAAAGACTATTGCGTATCTTTTTTTCATAGTACCTCAAACCGTATCATTAAATGGGCTTGTTTTGATTTGTGCATAATTTTAAATGAACAATTATATTCCTTTTTTTCCATCACAAAAGATGGATGATTTTCTGCTTCTTCCGCTCATTTAATTCGTTCAAATAAACATAGAGAATGCTTCGAACACCTTGTTTACTAGCGTCGAATTTCGAAGCAACGTTGGAGCTATTCGCTATGCAATTTTGAACCTCAGTCAAGTGACAATGACGACACCTGAACTAGCTCTCCTCTCTCCAAGTTTCCGAACCACACCAACCTGTGGACACAATAAATTGACGTGAATTAGTTGAATGTTTCGTGGAACCCGATACATAAAATTGTTGCTTTAGAAATCAGAGAGCTAAGAGAGTAAGACAAGCAATTTAGTAATGAATTTCTTTGTTTATGTGGAAAAAAATATAACTATAATTTAATTAAAAATGAGAATAGTATTTCACTGATTAAAAACACAGATTATGCATGGTTTAAAAATGTTTTTATTAAATAAATATTTTTTAAAAAATATATTAA